>PVJL010013680.1:0-31150 GCA_004026885.1 Lyroderma lyra
AAAAAAAAAAAAAAAAAAAAAAAAAAAAAAAAAAAAAAAAAAAAAAAAAAAAAAAAAAAAAAAAAAAAAAAAAAAAAAAAAAAAAAAAAAAAAAAAAAAAAAAAAAAAAAAAAAAAAAAAAAAAAAAAAAAAAAAAAAAAAAAAAAAAAAAAAAAAAAAAAAAAAAAAAATTGAAGGACAGATAAAGAGCCTCTCAGATAAGGAAAAGCTAAAGAAATACATCACCACCAAACCAGTAGTACAAAGAATGTTAGAGAGACTTCTTTAAGATGGGAGGAGGGATGGGAGAGTGGGTAAAATAAGGGAAAGGGAGGAAGAAATTTAGTTTGATTGTTGACATAAAATTGAAAGCAACAAAGAAACAAAACTCATGGACACAGTCAATAATTCAGTAGTTACCTGAGGGTAAGGGGGAAGTGGGGAAGAGAGAAGGGACAGGGATACGACTCTGAGTGATGAACACATATTACAACACATAGAAGATATAATGTGGAATTTCACACCTGGGGCCTATGTAATTTTTACTAATCATTGTCACTCCAATAAATTTTTTAAAAAGCATATAAAAAATACTACTGAGAATGGATGTTTTTAATAAAGTTCTGTGATGACAATTTTTATTTCTTCTACAGGTGCTTATTTTCCCATCTTTTCAAATCTTCAAAATAACTGCTGTGATTATTAGTTTATGGTAATTCACACCTTTCCTGCAAGGTAGAGGAATTTGGTTGATTCACTCCCACTGCTACCTCAAACACTCTGTCAATATTTGTCAGACTATGAAGAAAAAGTATTTAAGTACAAACATGTATCTTCTTGTTCTGCCATTTGAAGTTACTTTATGCTTTTGAGCACAAAGGGGGTCAATTGTTCCCTTATTTTTATTCAGAGCCAAGTGCAGCTTCTTGAACCTTGGGTACCTCGTTCCATTATGGCCATGTTTCAAGATCATGGGGGAAATTTCTTTCTCCACATAAACAGAGGATTCCCTGAAGTCAAATGGAGTTCTTTGACTTCACAGACCACCTTGTAGGATGAGTCTTGAGTTCTTACAGAATTCCCTCAGTGCAGGTAATGCACCAACACTGAGTATACTCTGGCTGGTGTGTTTGTCATGATGGAGCTCATGAGAACCACATCCTCTTCCCAAATACACCATAAAATATCATATCTACAATGCTGACCACAGTGATTAAAGGACCTGGAGAGCACCATGATGTGACCTCAGCACAGGGGCAGACTGTGAGAAGCAGAACAATTCATGGCCACCAGTGCAGAAAGCACATCAGCATTTTCTGCCCAGATGGGGCCACTGCTGGAACTGTAAAATTCCCACAGACGCAAATAATAGTAGGGAGAAGAAGGACAGAAATGCAGTCCTCAGCGCCATGTTTCTGAAGTTCAACAGCGTGAGGAAAGGAACCAGATTTACACATTTTCCCCAGCGAACACACATTCTTTACGTTCATTCTTATTTGCTCAGCTATAATTTCATCATGTGATATTTTCAGCCTTCCTCCATCAATACAACAGAAGGCCATGCCCGGGTCTGTGTCCGGACCTGGGGCTGCAGAGGTGACTAAAACATAGTACAATGGTGTGTGTATGGGTGGGTGGGTGGGGTCCTTTATTTGAGGTGGAGTTGAGGAGTTAGGAGATAAAACAAAACAAAACAAAACTAGAGGCATTCTGGATGTCAGGAAATCAGTGATTCCAGGAAATCTACTTTGAGACTATAGTTTTCCAGATAGTTTTTAAAGGGAAGATGGAGAAAAGATCATAAACCAAAAATATCTTTGTTAGGGCTAAACTAGTTGGAGCAAAAGACATACAATGGAAAAGGCTTGCAAAATTCTTTAGGCTTGTGAAACTCTTTGCCCCTACTTTCCCCTTTAACTACATCTTGTTAAGTCTTGCAGAGGCAAAACATGCTGATAAGCAGGAGGAATGAGGAACAGAGAAAAATCGCAGACCCCAGATAACAAATGGAAATTTGTGGTCAACAGAACAACAAATTTATCAGACCCAGCCTGCTTTTCTATAAAAACTCCCCTAATCCCCTTCCTGCTTGCTGACTTTTTTCTAAAACTCAGCCCACTTGCACCCAAACACAATAAAGAGAATTTTGTTCTACCCTCACATAGCCTTGTGTTGATTTGGCGTGACCAGTGGGAACTCACTAGTCAGGACCTTTCATCTTCTCCATTTCTCACTTCTTCATGCTGAATATCCACAGAACTTTTCTTCCTACATAACGGGTATCCATCCTTTTGGCTTCCCTGGGCCATTTTGCAAGAAGAACTGTCTTGAATCACACATAAAATACGCTAACCCTAATGATAGCTGGTCACAAAAAAATCTAATAATATTTTTAGAATTTGTGTTGGGCTGCATTCAAGAGGTCCTGGACCACAAGTTGGACATGCCTGTCCTACATTGTATGGTGACCATGCTGCTGCTGCCGCCAGGTGCTATTCTGCCTTGTATGAGCACTGCCTAGGTTGAAACCTGGGCCCTCCTTTTCTCTTTCCAGTGAGATCCTCATGGTTCTTATGCTTAGCCCCTCAGTCTCCCATGTGTCAGATGGCCTCCAGGAGTGCTTCTCTGTCCCTGGGCATGGAGGAGTTATTGCTGCAGTTTGGGTGGACTTGGGTGGGGCTGTTTGTCTCAGATGATATTAAAGGTGAGCATTTCCTCAGGGAATGGGGAGACAAAATTGTCAGAAATGGTATCTGCACATATGATATGGAGTGTCACGGAGTGATTCCGTTGTTGTCAGAATGAACGTTATGCTTTAGCATCACAGACTTGCCTAATAATCAGTGGGATTATTATGAAATCAGGGCTGGGCAAGACGATGATCACGGTGACCACCAAGCGATTTTGAGGTGATCGCCTGAATAATAAAATAAATAGCTAGTGAGCCCTGATACTTGGAGAAATTGCCCTTGTCCTGAAAAAGTCTGCCCAGGCCTGATGTAGATGAAACTCAGTTTTCTGGCAAGTCTCATTATCGATGGATTAAGTAGTGTAACCACAAGTAGGATATGGCTCATGAGCATGGAGAGTGATTTTAACCACTGGTTAGGAAATATAACCACCTGCTTATATTTTCCATGGCATACACACATTTTTAATGTTAGAAACATTTTCTAAGATTACCATATTTTGTCATGTATAATGCCCTCCTGTGTATAATGCATATCCACGTTTTTGGCCCAAACTTTCAAGGAAAAGAGTCTTTCATTTCAATTTTTTAATTCAAATTTTTGTTTATATTTAGGTACTTGTTTTTTGTATTATAAAGGAATTTTAGCATTTATTACTATTATTTTTTTAGTTTTTGTATGTGGGTGGCTCCCTGGCTGGGAATCGAACCCAGGCCGCAACGCTGACAGCGCCAACACCGAAGCCTTAAGCCACTACACCACCAGGGAGCTCCAGCATTTATTTTTTAACATATTATGGTACAAGAAATTTTATGTAATGAATAATTCCAAAACAAGAACAAATTCCAGGTACAAGAAATTTTATGCATAAAATGTTTTTATATTTAAAAACCCCAATTATCATATTCCAGGGTATTATTTTGCCTACAGATATTGTTATTGATGTCTAGAGTTACACTTTTAACTCATAAACATAAATAAAAGAATCAAAGGGGGTTCCCTGGTGGTGTAGTGGCTAGGCTTCGGTGCTCTCAATGCTGTGGCCTGGGTTCGATTCCCAGCCAGGTAACCACCAAAAAAAAAAAAAAAAAATTAAAAACATTTATATAGACACAGAATTAGCACTATCCATGTATAATGTACATCCTCATTTTTCCCTCACAAATTTGGGCAAAAAATGTGTGTATTATACACAGCAAAATACAATCATTCTAAATACCCATAAGTCATTTTTTTCTTCAAAAATGATGGAAGGTTTTTGGTGCCAATGCTTGACTGAAGGATGTCACCTAAACGCATTCCTGTGCACCTTTCTGGCAAAACCCCGTCAGATTCCAGTTGTCAACAAAGGTCAAAATGGAGCCACATTCATTATTGCTTATGGAGAGGTGACTTTTCCATGTATTTGTCAGGAAGTATCAACGTTCCACTGCGTTTCTTTGCAAATAACCCTGGAGAGAACGAGTTCTGCGGGTTTGGGCTCCAGACACTTAACCTCAGGCCTCTTACGCAGGCACGAGGGGGCGTGTCCTTCCAGCTTTCTGTTTTTTTCAGGAGCCAGGGGGCAGGTGGGTGTGGCGGAGCGTCCTGCTTGCCTCAGCTGCCTGGGGGTCGCCCCTATCTGTCGCGCTGTGAGCTGTACTGGTGTAGGACTCGTCAGCAGGAGTCCGGGAGACCCAGGAAACCTAGACATGGTGAGTGCGGTACCGGGGATCCTAGGATGGGGATGAGGTGCCCGTTGTAATCGGCTGTGGCAACCAGTCAGCCCCCATCCCCCGCTACTACCAAGCGGTTGAGCTCGGCATGTGGGGACCGGAGTTCCCTGGGCCTAAATCCCGGGCGTCTGTCCCGTCACTGCGCGCGGGGATTTCCTGCCGGAGCCTCTCTGGGCAGCTCAGCGCCTGCAGCCGGGCGTCTCCCCACGTGGTGCAACGACCACGGATAGTTCATCCCAAACCATCGTGACTGGGTCTCCAGGATTCGTGCGTGGGCGGAGTAGTGGCCTGTGGGATTCCCTGTCCCTGCTTCCTCCCCCGAAGGAACCCGTGTTCTCCTGAGTTACCACGTTTGTGGAGGAGGTTCTCAAATCCACCACGCTGTCCCCGAAGCCTTGCTCTTCCTGTGGGGCGGGGGGTGGGTGGGGGCGGCAACTGCGGGCATTTCCAGTCTCTACCCTGAATTCCCAAACGCCATCTTCCGGGCTCTGATTCACAGCATCATTATCAACTATTTGTTTTTGTGGTGCATTTCAAACTGTTCAGAAACAAAATTCAGCTAAGTAAATTTGAA
Organism: Lyroderma lyra; assembly: GCA_004026885.1. Taxonomy (NCBI): domain Eukaryota; kingdom Metazoa; phylum Chordata; class Mammalia; order Chiroptera; family Megadermatidae; genus Lyroderma; species Lyroderma lyra. Next base: position 4,959 of record PVJL010013680.1, read on the forward strand.
AATCTAATAGGCTTTATTTGGCCAGTCATGAATTGGACAGGATTCTTCCTAACAAATGGAGAAATGCCTGGAGGAGGGCTACAAAATGGAAGGCTTTTACAGGCGAAATTGGAGGGCCACTGGGTTGTTAGCAAAAAGAAAAGAAAGGTCTGTTTCTGGCCTGGTCACTTTCCCTGTAGCAAAAGGAACAGCAGGAGTCTTATCTTGCAGATTAGTGTTGATAAAGAAATTCCGGGCTGATTGGTTTAAATTTTCATTCCTGGGAGAGGCTGAAACTGCAATTAAAGTAGCCATGAAAGCCTTAACCTCGGGAGAACGTTGTGGAAAGTGCATCCTGAGGCTATTTTGTTGTTTGGAGAGCAGTTAACGCTAACCTGGATGGTATAGCCTGCTACACACCTAGGCTATGAGGTAAACCACTCCGCACTCGCCCCACCGGTTTAACACAGCACAAGGAACCCCTTTCTCAGTCTGTGTGAGTCCTGGGAATCCCCCCTTTTATTTAAGTGATGAAATGACAGTTTGTTAGTAGTGAAGAGTATACTCCAAAGTAGGAGCAGGCCTGAGTGAGAGAGAGTGGGTCAAGGGCCCCTTTTCTCAGTCTTTATCTCATTCCCACAGTCAGTATTCACTACGTAAAGCATCTGCAATCTCACAAGACTATGTATTTTCTTTATAAATGTGGTGTAGCATGGTAAGTGTTGAAAAATACATATCCTATAGCACCACGAGACACCCACCTTTAAGGTCCTTGCTTCTTGACCAATTTGCTTAACAACCTAGTCCTAGGAATGGAATTCTGTCGTTAAGTGAGGAGTGCCTGTGTATAGCCTACTGCTTCTAAGCTATAAACCTGTGTAGCACATTACTGTACTAAATACTGTGGGCAGTTGTAACATAATAGTAAATATTTGTGACTCTAAACAGAAAAGGCACACTAAAAATACGTTGTACAAGATTAAAAAATGGTCCATCTGTATAGTGCATTTACCGTGAATGGAGCATGCAGGACTGGAAGTTGCTCTGGGTGAGTCAGTGAGTGAGTGATGAGTGAATGTGAAGGCCTAGGACATTGCTGTACACTATAGTAGACTTTATAAACACTGTACACTTAGACTACACAGATTAAATCAAGGGCAGGATAAAATGATGCAATCAAAACCTGTGGTAAACATGAGACATATGAGGCTGCATAACATGGCATACTGTTTTACAGCAAACTATTTTTTTAATAAGTAGAAAGTAATGATAAAAAGTATAATAAATACATAACCAGTATCACAGTCATTTATTATCATCAAGCATTATGTACTGTACATAATTCTATATGCTATATTTTTGTACGGCTGGCAGTGTAGTAGGTTTTTTTTACACCAGCATCACCATAAAAACGTGAGTAATGTGTTGGCCTATGACATTATGATGGCTATGACATCGCTAGGTGATAGGAATTTTTTAGATCCATTAAAATCTTACTGGACCACCATCCTGAATGTAGTCTGTTGTTGACCGAAACATTGTTATACAGCGCATGACTCTATTTTGGTGATGTGACTTAGCATGAGTGAATCCATTTGGGGCCTGTTGTCTCCTTTTTAATAAAACAGAACCAGTGTTTTGTTTGTCATTTCCCCACAGTCAATGAATGGCTGTTTCAAAAGGTTTATCTTTTTGTGCATGGATATTTTACAGGAGAGAACAGCAGCTAATAATCACTTGGAACCGCAATGCATGAAATCCCCGTTCCTGTCCCCCAGGACCTTCCCTGACATCCCATGGGAAGTCCTTTGGGTGGAGGCTCCTCTTTGGAGAGTTTCCTGGGTGTTTCCTCCTGTCGTTACTGCCACTCCTTAGGCCTGTCACCTTTAAACATTTATACACTTTGTTTTAGTCTTAGTTTTTCAATGAATAAAGATTTATTTAATCACTGCAGCTGGAAGCACAGTATACAAGAGCTGTCCGGAAAGTGTTCAGCCATATAGTATGAAAAATAGGGGCATTCATGGATGGATTTTTCCCAGATAGCCCTCTAAAATGTTTCCAAAGATGTAAGAGAGGTGAACTTCAGAAAAACAAATTCTAGTATTACATTGCATGTACTAAGAATTCTTATTTCCATTTTTTCCTCCCAGTGTGGGTAGTAGTATTCTGAGATCTGTTCTTTTATTTTGGGTGAGTTCAAATGGATTTCCAGGGCTTAGACTTGCAGACCAGAAGTGTTCAAGTATGATTAATAATTTATAAAACAATTTCTTGTCATGGAAACGGTAATTTTTTTAATGCAATAGGTACTTGTGGCTTTTCTTGTTGAGCTAGCACAGTGCCTTACAATTTTTTCCCCTCCTTTACACATAAATACTGGGTTTGAATTTTCTGCTGGATTGTTCGAACACTGGTTTTGTGTATTTAAACTATCTACAGTGGTCCAGAGAACTCAGTGGGGAGCAGAGGCCTGTGGTCAGTGACCCTAGCTAAGGCACCCTGAGCCTGCAGAGGGGAAGTACTTGAAGGCCCCCTTGTTCTTCCTGGGGAGCCTCCCCTGCAGGTGTCTTACCTGCTCACACCACCATGGAAGGAGCCTTTATACTGAGAGAAGCTGCAGCCCTGGGAAGCTGAGGGTGCACATAGGATTGTGAGTGGGTGAGTGGACAGTGCAGTGATGCCCCCCCCCCTTTTTTTTTTTTTTGTAGTTCCCTGGCTGGGAATTGAACCCAGGCTGCGGCATTGAGAGCGCCTAAGCCTTAGCCACTACACCACCAGGGAACCCCCTAGTGCAGTGGTTCTCAACCTGTGGGTCGCGACCCCTTTGGGGGTCGAATAAGATCATTGACCATCAGAAAGCACGTATTTCCATGGTCTTAGGAACGAAACACCGCTCCCCTATCGTCTCCAGGCGGGTCCGCCCATATGCAGATATGCCCACAAACGTGTACCCGCGTGATGACATCATCGTGCCAACCCCGTCAAGTACTCCCTGTACACATACAGGTGTATGTGACAGGGTTGGCGCCATAATGTACTTATGCGGACCAGTCACATGGTGTAGAGAGCAGCTAAAAATAATTTTATGGTTGGGGGTCACCACAACATGAGGAACTGTACTAAAGGGTCACGGCATTAGAAAGGTTGAGAACCACTCCCCTAGTGATGCCCTTTCTAAGGTTGTAACAGTAATTCCCTTGGTCCTATTTCAGAATCTATGTTTGAGTATTCTTCACAGTGTAGGGTTCCCTCAGAGTGTAATTCATGCACATTGAGAAAATCTGTGAAAGGAGTTCTGTGTCCCGGGTTTAAGGTTCATGAATTGGGAGTTCATTTGGATCAGAACCTGACACTGAGTCCAGCTGCGAGTTACCTCCCTGTGAGATGCAGCCTGAGAGAGGGAGCTTGTCCATTATTCCTCCGGGTGAGGAAGGTGGGGAAGTCCCCAGAATCCATTCCCAGTGCTGTTTAGGTGTCCCTCCCCTCCTTCCCCAGGGACTGACCCACCCCAGGGGTCCTGTCTCAATGGGAGAGTCTGGAATGTGGAACCCTCTGAAAGTGGCTCTCCTTCTGTCCTGTGGGAAGCAGGCTGCTCGTCTGAGCTGATTCCAGCACTTGTGTTTCTTTCCTTTGGATCCTTTAGCCACTGAACAGTGCAGCCCTTTGGTGAGAGATAAGAGGTGAGGAAAGCAAGAAAATTGTGGACCCAAATAGTTTTTGTTCCCTTTGGACAGGAGAACCTGAAGATGTGACATGAATGCATTTAAGTTTTCCAGCACATTTTTCATTTTTTAGATCAGAGTTTGTATTTGCATGTCTCTAGACAATATGGACACTTATAAAGCTAATTAATTGAATTCTTATTTTAATTAATGTGAGGGCAACTATTACAAGCTTAGGTAAATCTCTGAAAATACAGTATATTTTAGGGGCTAAACTCAAACCCTCTAATACATTATAATGTTCTACTTATTCCTGAAAATACCCCTGATGTGAAACACAGGGGAAGGACAGAGTAGGATGAATGTCCATGTAGTTAAGCAAGAGATGTGAACATTTTTATTTTGTGTGGTTTATACTTCTGTTAGTATTTAAAGGAATTAAATGCTAGAATACTTTCAAAGAATATAAATTTCTGTGTTTATTTTCAATAATTATTAGATAGGAAAGTCTAAATTAAGAAAACTCACTGGGAACATATCCTGGTCCCCTCAGGCGCTGTTACTCCATCCGCCCCCAAGTACACGTACTGCATATTTCTTGTGCTTCCTGTTAGTGTTGCTTTGTATAAAACCAGGCAATTCTGTTTATGAGCAGTTGGACTCAGCATTTTTCTATGCTTGACTGCTGACAGCTTAAGCCTCACTCCTCTCTTGTCCCTGTCGCCCCACACTTGGACAGGCTGATGAGAAACACCCACACCACCACACCAGGCTCCACGCTTTGCTCTCAGAAGCCATTTCAGAGCTGCTCGAGGGGCCACCTGCCCTCTCTTGAGACATCTAGTATGTGAGTTATAAGCCTTTTTCTCCTCTGTGTCGTGGGAGGGGGCATACCAACATCACTCTCATCCACCCCTCTGCAGGTAACCATAACACCTTAAACTTGCTGCCATGAGTACCACATCCACGTGACCACCCGGGTGAGTCTGTCTTTTGCTCTGACTCACTCACCTGCTCTGCTGCCTCATGGCAGCCCACATTGTGGGCTGCTGGGTGCTGGGGAGCTGATGCTGTGAGCTGTGCTGCCCCATTGGCAGTGTTGATCCTACCAAACCCCAGTTCTACGTTCAGTTGACCAGCACGGGCAGTTTTGAGAATTTCTAGGCATTTGGGAACAGGTGTATGGGGTGGGACCCTTCTTCAAATGGTCTTGGATCGAAGTTTTTTCTGGGATTTATCAGGGCGTTAGAGCACTGGTTCCCAAACTTTTCATTTGTGTACCCCTTTTAAACTCATTTCTATAAATTGTACCCCTTGTTTTTAAAACAGCTGTTTTTAAATACTGGCATTGTTGTTCAGTGCCTATCTTAATGTAAACTAGTGGAAATGAGGAAATAAATTAGGAAAGAAAAATTACTACACTAAAAATACAAACCACAGATTTAATTTTACAATATTCATAACAGTTAAATATTGATAATGATCAAGTATTTAACAAACTGTAATTAATAATGATATTTGTGTTATCTGAAAAGTCTGTAATAATTGTTATACAGATCACTAGCCTATTGAAACATTGTTAGTGAGATAGTTGAGCTTCCTTTGATGCACTTAGTTTATTGAAATCAGACTCAAAAGATGCAAGATACAGTGTTTTGTTTTGTTTGTTTTGTTTTGTTTGGTATGTGGGTAGTTCCCTGGCTGGGAATCGAACCCAGGCCACAGCACTGACAGCGCCAGCGCCGAAGCCTTAAGCCACTACACCACCAGGGAACTCCCAAGATACAGTCTTAAGCTTGTCGCATTACTTATTTTTTATGAAGGTGTAAGAAGAACAAACTCTCTCCACTAGTTTAGTATTAGTAAATGGCAAGAGGTATGTGACTGCCTTCTCACTGAGCGGATCATATTCCTCACTTACATCTGCCCAGAAGATAATAAGATGCTTTCTTTCAAAATCAGAATTTAAAGAATTGGTTCAAAGTTCAATTAATTGCTCTTCTTCATTGATTGGTAGTTTAGCTTCTTCGAAGAATTCTTCATTGAGGGGATCTGCAATCCAGTTCTTTTCTTTTCCCCATTGAGGGAAGTACTTATAAAAGGACACTTTAAGACTTTCCAGGTGACTTTCAATATTCTCTTTCACATTTTGGGATAGGTGCAAGTCATTCTCATATAAGAAGCCGTGTAGAGTTTCAAAAACTTCGGCTGACCTCTTTCAATACAGGCTGTCCAGAAGTTCAGTTTTTTAATCCTTGACTCAATTTTGTTGGTTACTTTGAATATAGTAATTGAGCTGTTTTGAAGTCCCAAGCTGAGCTTACTTATTTCTAGAAAAATATCTGATAAATATTCAAGACTTTAAAGCCAATCATTGTCCTGATACTTTGGAGCAAAACAATACCTGGACTTCATGTCTAAGTTCAAATATCGATGTAAGTACTTCGCCGTGAGATAGCTACCTTGTCTCCATATGCAGAAAGAATGTGCTGTGAATGCTGTTTATTTCTTCACATGGTGCTTTACGTAATCTGGAGTTTCGTGGTTGTGACTTAATAAAATTTACAACTTTTACAACCTCATCAAGAACATCTTTCAGTTCACTAGGAAGAGTGAACTATCTATGAATGCAGCAGTGATTCCATGGTACATGGCGAGCTACTCCTTTAATACAACTGCATAGGCCTATAAAACAACCTGACACAGGCTTGCCTCCATCAGTGCATAAACCACAACAATTTGACCAGCTAATGTCCTTTCCAATGATGTAATGATTGATTGCATTAAAAATATTTTCATTTGTGGTACGCTCTGTCAGTGGGTAACAAAGCAACGGCTTTTCCTCAATTTCATTTCCTACCAAATACCTTGTGATGACAAGCAAAACTGATAAAACAGCATTGACCTGGATGGAAAAGAATTTGCTTTTCTTAATTCTGTCGACTACTACAGCTTCAACATCATCGGACATTTTCTGAATTCGTTGAGGCATTGTGTTGTTTGAAAAAGATAGTATTGATTTTGCAGACATATTCTTCCCCAAACATACAAAAAACAGTATTCTTAATAGAAGGAGATATTAAATCATTAGCTATTGTGTGGTTTTTCACCACATTTAGCTATGCAATAAGCAACATGATATGAAACTTCAACTGCATTCTCATTATCTTTGTTTCTTGACATCATGTATGAAGTAACAGTTGTATGCTTTTCTAAGCACCGAAAATAATGTATTTCTTTGTTTTTATAGATAGGATGTTTATTTAGTTTCTAAATGTTGTATGTGTAGAGAGGGTTTTATGCAACCATTGGATAATATTTCCACACACACAACACACAAGGACTTAGGACAGTCATCATCCCTTACAAATGAGAACCCACATTTAATATACTCTTAAGAGTATTTCCTTTTCTCCTGTATAGTATCCAAGGCATGCACCTTTTTACTATCTCCCAGTGTGGGTGTGCTCTTAGCTGCAGACACGTGTTGAGAAGTACTCCTCCAGGGATTATAATCCACATAAAATTTTAGGTTTTTAACCATTCCTGTTTTCAACTACTGATCCATAACTGACATACTTAAAAATAACTGTCAATAATAACTGAAAATATGTTAAACTACTTAAAAATAATCACAATTAAAGACAATGCACTTACTTTTTACTCAGTCAACAAATAGACTGATTATGGATATATTTATATGTTTGGGGAAGTTCTAGAAATGTTGCAAATGGCTTGTTCTGAAACTGTAATGATTGGTAGAAGAGTGGTTTGGGGGAAGGGTTCATAGCCAAGCCCTCATCAATCACCATTTGCTAATGAGATCTAATTTTGAAGTGTCTCCATTAACCATGATTCAAAGTTAACATTTATTGTTCCATAACTAACATTTAGCATTTTATTACCTTACTTGTTTTTTGCCATTACTGATTATTTTTTGCATGTCCCTTAATGGCCCAGCACATACCCCCCGAGGGTACACATTACCACCACTTAGGAGCCAATGCTGTATATAATGTTGTTTGCATAAATATTGGGGTAGTAATTGTGTTTTATGCTAATAAATGTCTTAAAATGTAACTAACTTCATTCTAACCCATGAATTCATTCTATTACTTGACAGCTGACAATTCAAGCTTGCTATAGAAAAAGCAAGTGTATGATTTTGTTAACAATTGTTTTCTTGCCATTGATTTCAAAATGGAAAGTCAAAAGGAACATTTTCCTAATATTTTGCTTTATCATTTCCAAAAAGAAAAACAAGTTGTGCAAGTTCGTAAAAAATTAAGTGATGTATATGGTGAAGTTGTTTTAAAACTATGGCAGTGTCAGAATTGGTTTTCTAAATTCTGTTCTGGAGATTTTGATGTCAATGATGAACCATACACAGGAAATAAAAGCATTGATTGAATTCAGTCAGTGTTTAATTACAGGAGAGATTGGTGAGAATCTTAACACATCAAAATCCAGTATTGAAAAATATTTAAAACAACTGGATACATTAGTGAACTTGATATTTGGGTACCACATGAACTCAAAGAAATTCATCTCACCAAATGCATTTACATCTGTGATTCACTCTTGAAATGTGAAAAAATTGATCCATTTTTGAAATGTATGATAACAGGTGATAAAAAATTGATTATTTACAACCTTGAATGAGAAAGATCATGGAGCAAAGGTGATGAACCTACTCAAAGTACTTCAAAACCAGATATTCATCAAAGAAAAGTTATGCTGTCAATTTGGTGGGATTTCAAAAGTACTGTGTATTTTGAGCTGCTTTCCAGGATCCAAATGATTAATTCAAATGTGCACTGTCATCAATGGATAAATTAAATGTTGCCATCAAATGGAAGTATCCAAAACTGGTGAATCACAAAGGTGTTGTCTTCCTCCCTGATAACACTAGACCATATACAAGTTTGGTCACTTGTCAGAAGTTGCTGGAGCCTGGATGGGATTTGTTGACCACACACACCATGTTCTCCAGACATTGCACCATCAGACTACCAATTGTTTTGTTCTTTGCAAAATGCCTTGAATGGCAAAATGTTTACCACTGATGAAGGTATCAAATTGTTCTTGGAACAGTTTTTTGCTGAAAAAAATTTTTTGAGCATAGAATCATGAAGTTGCCTGGAAAATGGCAAAAGATAATTGAACAAAATGGACAATACATTATTGAATAAAGTTTTTGTTTTCCATTTAAAAATTGCCTTTCATTTACTCACAAAAAAATGAAATTACTTTTTGGCCAAACCATACTTTAGGCACACTGAGGCACTGCTACAGGGTCGAGCAGAAGGAATGCCCATTTTAAAGTAATTATGTTAATGTAGTTATGATATTGTTATGTTACAGAATTACATGTTTGTGATTTTGGTATAGATTACCAGCTCATAAAAAAGGGGCATGGGGAGTTCCCTGATGGTGTAGTGGCTTAAGGCTTCGGCTCTGGCGCTATCAGCGCTGCGGCCTGGGTTCGATTCCCAGTCAGGGAGCTACCCACATGCCAAAAAGCAAAAAAAAAAAAAAAAAAAAAAAGAGCAAAAAAAAAGGGGGGCATGATTTGTCCTGGTCCCTGTATATGTTAAGTTGGTGGTGTTACTTCACAAATCCCAGTTTGAAGCAAAAAATGAACTTTGTGAGCATGTCTAAGGATAAGCAATCTCGGGCTTGCTAATGTTCACTGTCTTTTACACACTAGGTGGTAGGACTTTGTTCTGAATCAGAACTACAGATTCTCTATAGAAAGATTCATTAGGACTGAACCAAACAGCTTATCTTACTTACTCCCTGGACCTAGAGAAAGGTATTCCTATTTTGTTGTTGCCTTACTGAATAGGCCAACTTTTTTGCATCAGAATTGGTGAGTGGGATCATTTCCTCTGTTTCCTACACAGATGTCAATGGGTTATTGATCTTTTTCTGGGACCAGCATTTAGGGAAATTATACTGCTGAGGAATTTCTATGCTTGGGATGGGCTGTCATATTACTATAGTACCACACATGGGAGCTAAGAAATGAGAGAAGTTGGGAGGAAAGCCTCTAGAGTGGCATCACTTGCTGCTGAAATTAGAGAAAGGGGCTATTTTGGTGTTTGAACTCTTTGTATTTTGTAATCATTTGTAAATTCAACATGAAAATATTGTGGATTTCAATGAAGGCCCTTGCAAACACCAAGTCTTTTTTTTTTATTGTTAAATTTATGGGGGTGACATTGGTTAGTTAAAGTTACATAGGTTCCAGGTGTACAGTTCTATAATACATTGTCTATGTGTTGCATTATGTGTTCATTGCCCAGAGTCAGTTCTCTTTCCATCACCATATATTTGAGCCTCTGTCCCTTCTCCCCCACACCTCTCCTCTCTTACCCTCAAGTAACCACTAAACTATTGACTGTATCCATGAGTTTTTATTCCTTTGTTGCTTTCAATTTTATATCTCACATATGAGTGGAATCATGTAGTTCTTATTGTCTGTCTGGCTTATTTTGCTTAGCATGATCTCAAGGTCCATCCATGTTGTCATAAGTGGCCCTATTTCATCTTTTCTTGTGGCTGAGGAGTATTTCTTTGCAAACACCAATTCTTAAGCAGTTCCTCAAGGTCATTGAGGCCCAGATTACATTGTTACAATTCTTCTGGAAAGACATTTTTTTTTATGATCTTAATTATTTCAGTATATGTGTATATATGTCCTAAAATTTGATATGAAGTAACTCTGAGGCTCATGAATATAGGAATTTTGTAGAGCTCTAAGTTGTCATGCCTTCCTCATGCCTGAGCTCTAACTCTGATAATTTCCTAGCTGCATGAAATGAGACAGAAAAAAGAAGGTCAAACTGAGTCTTTGATAAATATTACATAAACAAATTACAATTCATTCTCCTCCACAAGCATATTTTGATTTAGCCAGCTGGATCTGATAACTCTAATGGCCTGGAATACTTCAGAACAACATGGCCAGCTACATTTTGTTACAAGTTGAATTTCCATGGACCACCTGGCCTCTCATGTTTGGTGATGAGAATAGAAAAAAAAAGGTGTCCAGTTCTTCACTGTGTTTGTTTGTTTGTTTGTTTGTTTTGTTTTGTTTTGTTATGTGGATAGTTCCCTGACTGGGAATCGAACCCAGGCCTCAGTGCTGACAACGCCAACGCCGAAGCCTTAAGCCACTACACCACCAGGGAACTCCCAACTGTGTTTTTTTTGTCATTAAAACCTCATGCAGATATGATGAGTGATATAACTAAAGAAGATGAAAGAGTTTTTCTCACAATAAATTGATGTGCTTCAAATAGAAACATTTGTTTCTTTTGTATCAATTTCTCTCATTTCTCTAAGGTGCTCTGTATCCAAATATTAGACAGCAGTGAATACTGACGTGATCACAATGAAAATGTTGAAGTAAATTCCAGTTGTTCATGGTGCTGTTAAATTTATGAGGAAGAAAGTGTGGCCAATAAGTAATATTTCTGTCAACAAAGTCATAAAATAAATGTTGGGAGACCACAGAGTCATCTGTGCTTTATGAATTGAGTATAGATTACTAATTCTGTTCTTCTCATCCATTCTCCTGTATATATATTTGGGATGTTTTAGGACTCAGTGGCCTTTGAGGATGTGAGTGTGAAGTTCACCATGGAGGAGTGGGCTTTACTGGATCTGACCCAGAAGAAATTGTACAGAGATGTGATGCAGGAAACCTTCAGGAACCTGGCATCATTAGGTAGGAAAGACAACATTTTCACTTACTTAGTCAACTAGAAAACTAGTATTGCTTGCTCATCAGTGCTGTTCAAAGAAGTGAGATGTAGAAAGGGAATACATTGGAAATTAAATAAGATATGATCACAGCTTATCCTGAACCCAAAACCTAAACATTTCGTATACTTTAATAACTCATAATAATATTTTTTTCCTAGTGTGTATTTTAGAAGAAAAATGGGAAGACCATGATAATGAAGATCAGTATGAAAATCATGGGACAAATCTTAGGTGAGTCACATTCCCATAAGAAAGCAATAGAATCTTAATATGTCATCAAATTTTAAAAACAGGCAAACCAAACATCAGCTCAGCTTCAAATGTATTGATTGTTAGAATATGTTCATCAAAATATTTTTCCCAGGTGTTTAATGTATAAAAAATAGTACACTTGGAAATAGTATACACAGACATCATTCATGAATTTTACTGGGGGAGAGCAACAAAATGGCAGCAAAATGAAAAACTCCCCTGGATATTACAACTAATGAAACATCTGTAACTTAACTAAGGACTCCCTACACAACACACAAACACAACTAAGAAACCCACTTGTCATATTAAAGTACCTTCAGGTGGCCAGAGAATTAAACAGAGGAGAAATAGAAGGGGAAATGCAGAGATGCAGGTTGCTCCTGGATCCCCACTTGGAACTCTACTGCTGGGGGCGGGAGGAGCAAGAAGGTGGTGGGAGAGCACTCCAGCCCTCACTTGGTCTGTGGGACAGAGGAAAGGAGGCCCAGATGTGGGGGTGTGAGATATCACAACCAGACCTCACTTTGGCCCTCAGGAGGTGCAGACTGGGTGGGTGAAACACGAGGCTCGACTTCACTCCAAATCCAAGAGAAAGAAGAGCAAGGGGGATGGTAAGGACCCATAGTGCTACCTTGCTCTGGATGGGAAGAAGGAAGAAAAAGAGGGCTGTGCAGGCATTTCTAGGCCCACAACCACACGGTCTGAGAGACCAGCATACAGGACTGACTGCAATGCTCAGGGCAGAGTCCTGGGGCAAACCAAGAACAGAAAAGGAAAAGCCCATGTACCATTCGCATGACCCTGCAGCCCCAAGCAGAAAACAACACATGAACCCTGGTCTCTTGCCCTTCCAAACCACACCCAGACCTCATTCCAGCCCAGAAAGGAGGAAAAGAGACCAGGCTATAGACACACTTATTGGCCCACAACCAGCCTGGTCTGAGAGACCAGCATACAGGACTTAACCCCCAAGGTTCATGGTAGAGTCCTTGGAGCAAACCAAGAACGGAAAGGTGTAATTACTCCCAAACTACATGTGCAACCCTGCAGCCCTAAGAAGAAAACAAAGGCCTGAATGTCTCTCCCCCACAGACCTCTGCCTGCCTAGTATCAGCAGCGAACACCAAAGAAACTGCAGCAGTAAGTGTCAGGTTAAAGAGCAGCATATCTACAGAGAGGCTATTAGAATAAGAAACCAGAGAAAGGGAGCTCAAAATAAATCTGAATAACAGACGATCAAAGTGAAAGAGGTGGGGACAGACTCATCAGAAACAGCTCAGAGCAATGATTATAAAAATGCTCAGGGAACTTAATGATAATTTCAACAGAGAGATAGCAAGCATAAAGGAAGGCATACAAACCATTATAAAGGACCAGGCAAAGATGAAGATTACATTAACTGAAATGAAGAATGGAATAAATATCACCAAACTGGATGAAGTAGAAGGGCAAAGCAGTGAATTGCAAGAAAAGCCAGCAGAAAACACCCGATCAGAACAACAAATAGAAAAAATAATCCAAAAAATTGAGAATGGTTTGAGATTCCTCTGGGATAATATTAAGTGTAAAAACATTCACATCATAGATCTATCAGAAGGTGCAAAGGAAAAGCAAGGGATCAAGAAATTATTTGAAGAAACAGTGACTGAAAATTTTTCTAACCTGGCGAAGGAAATAAGACATATAAGCCCAGGAAACACAGAGAGTCACAAACAAGATGAACCTAAACAGGAACACACAGAGACACATCATAATTAAGGTGACAGAAGTTAAAGAAAAAGAGAAAATTATAAAAACATCAAAGAAATACAAGTAGTAACTTATAAGGGGACACCCACTCTCAGCAGACTTCTCATCAGAAATTTTGCAGGCCAGAAGGGATTGGCAGAAAATATTCAATGTGATGAAAACCAAGGATCTACAACTAAGAATATTGTATCCAGCAAGGCTAGCACTCACAATTGAAGGACAGATAAAGAACTTCTCAGACAAGAAAAAGTTAAAGGAGTTCACCACCAAACCAGTACTACAGTGAATGTTAGAGGGACTCCTTAAAGATGGGAGGAGGGATGGGAGAGTGGATAACATAAGGGAAAGGAATGGAGAAGTTTAGTTTGGTTGTTACAAGGCACTAATCAAGAAGAGGTAGAGTATAACATGGGAATATAGTCAATAAGGTTTCAGTAACTTTGTGTGGTGTTAGATGGGTAGTAGATTTGTTGGAGTGATGGGAGGAGAGCTGGAGTTGTGGGTAAAAAAGGGGAAGAAGTCAAGAAGTACAAATTCATAGTCACAGAATAGTCACAGGTATGTAAAATGCAGCATGGGGCATACAGTCAACAACATTGTAATAACTATATGGTGATGGAGGGGAACCAGATGTATCAGAATGAGGATTTAATAAATTATATAAAGGACTTATCACTGTGCTGTACACCTAAAACTGTTATAATATTGTATGTAAAATGTAATTTAAAAATAAAAAGTCTCAAAAGAAAAAATAAAAATTTAAAAATTAACATGGTACTGTTTTTGTAATAGGTATGCTTGAGTTCTCTTGCACAGCCCTTAGTATATTCACTTTCAAATCATAAGAATGTAAACAAACTTTTTCTTGAAAACAGTAAAAATGTCATTGTTCTATTAATAAATATAAAATCATTAATAAGCAAAGTATTAATAATATGTTTCTCACTTTTACAGCAATCATATGGTAGAGAGACTCTGTAAAAGTAAAGAAGGTAGTCAGTGTAGAGACACCTTCAGCCAGATTCCAAATCAGAATCGGAAGAAAGAATTTCTTACTGGAATAAAACTATGTAAATCCAGGTTGCATGGACAAGTCTTCATGCATTATTCATCCTTTAATAGCCATATGCGATCTCACACTGGACCCAAACAATACGAGTATCAGGAATATGAAGAGAAGATTTATAAATGTCAGAAATGTGGGAAAGCTTGCAAGCATCACCAATGTATTCAAGTACATGCAAGGACACACAGTGGAGAACAGCCCTATGAATGTACAAAATGTGGTAAAGTCTTCCATTATTTAAGTTACTTATGTAGACATGAGAGAACACATAATGGAGATAAATCCTATGAATGTAAGGAATGTGGTAAAACCTTCAGTTCTTCCAGGTCCCTTAGAAGACATAAAAATATTCACACTGGAAGGAAGTCTCATGAATGTACAAAATGTAGTAAAACCTTCAGTTGTTTAAGTAACTTACGTAGGCATGCAAGAACTCATACTAGAGAGAAACTATATGAGTGTAAGAAATGTGAGAAAGCCTTCACTTGTCCCAGTTACTATCGAATTCATGAAAAAACTCATGGTGTAGAGAAACCATATCAATGTAAGCAATGTGGCAAAGCTTTCAGTTGTCCCACATACTCTCAAATACATAAAAGAATACACAGTGGAGAAAAGCCCTATGAATGTATGAAATGTGGTAAAGTTTTCAGTTTCTCAAGTGGTTTTCGTAAACATGAAAGAACACATTTGGAAGATAAATTCTACTAATGTAAGAAATGTGGGAATGCCTTCATTTATCTTAGGTGTTCAATCACACATGCTAGTCCAGATTGGAGATGGACCCTATAAATTTAAAGACTGTTAGAAAGCACTCATTTCTCTCAGTTTATAATGAAGAATGAAAAGAACTCACACTGAAGAGAAACTCTACCATTATGAAAATTGTAGAAAAGTCTTCAGTCATCCCAATTCTTCATGAAATCATGAAAGAACTTATACCTAAGAGAAAGTCTATGACTATAAGGGACATGGGAGAGCCTTTCATGGACATGTGAGACTGCACACTGGAGAAATACTATATAAATATAAAGAATGTGGAAAAGCCTTCAGCTGTCCTGTTTCCTTGGAGAGCCATGAAAAACCTCAAAGTGGAGAGAATTCTATTGAATGTAGACAATGTAAAATAAACCTTAATTTTGCCTCACATCCCTACAAAACCATGTAAGAATGTGTACTGGATAGATACTGTGCAACTGAAAATAGAGACAAACTTTAAAATTTTAACAAGTACTTTCAAAGTAGCTTGAAAACTGCACTAGAATAAAATCATGTAAGTAATACATGTAAGTAATACATGTAACCCTAGTGCAAATTAATTCATATACCCATAGAAATTCACAACATGAAAAATTAAATATTATACATATGGTCATCAATGTGATGGTCATTATTCTTAAAGTGATTCTTTGTAGTATGGAGTTCTACTTTTGCAAGTAAGCATCCAGGTGATATAATTCTGTAGGTACTCCTATAAATGAGTTTCTAAGTTTAATAAGCAATTTTTTTTCCTTTTAGTTAATAAACATTTTGTATTTCTGTTTTGAAGTCCACGAGACCTATAGGTGAATTGTTTTACTACTAGGCAAGTAGGTTTAATTTTTATGTAATTTTGTAATTGTTCCATAAGGAATGTAACATTGAAAAATGGTATTTTTTTTTCTTCCATTTGTTCATTCTTTTCTACTGGTTTCCTGTGGCGAGTATTGAATATGCCTTGCCCAT
Organism: Lyroderma lyra; assembly: GCA_004026885.1. Classification (NCBI taxonomy): domain Eukaryota; kingdom Metazoa; phylum Chordata; class Mammalia; order Chiroptera; family Megadermatidae; genus Lyroderma; species Lyroderma lyra. The sequence continues at coordinate 21,171 of PVJL010013680.1, forward strand.
TATATATATATATATATAAAATTGTGTGTGTGCACACGATCTTTCTTAACAGAAAACTGCCTTTTCATTGGTCTGAAGAGTCTTATTCCACTTTCTTGTGAAAATAAATATATAGTCATATATGTGACTTAAAAAATTTATTGAGGGCAAGGGGATGCAAGCAATTTAAAAATCAAAAGCTTATCTGCCTTTAAATGGCTTTCCTTTCTCTTGTCAAATAGGTTGAGATTTTATTTGTACATATTCCAAGCATCCCAATCTGCTTATAAAATCCTTATACAGAGGGAAGCCATGGGGCAGAGATTCCTTAAGCAACCCATTGGGAGAACTGTTATCAGTGCAGGAGTAATTGCTGTGTGCTGCCTACTTCCTTCCCTTCTGCTTCATGGGTACCACAAATAGTCACTGCATACAATAGTAACCCCAGCAATTAGCAAAAAGAAGCTATGGAAGCCCATTTTGCCATCTCATTATTTTGTCCACGGTAAGAGGGCCATTTTGATTTTCCAAAATCCAGAGAACTCCTTTTCCATTACTCTCAGGTCCTCCTATGTTAAGTAGCCTTTATCCCCAGCACATGTGTGAAATGTGAACATCATGGTTTCTATGGCATGTTCCATATGAGATGGTATTTTGGTGAGGTCTTAGCTAGAGGTACAGCAAGATCACTCAGCTGGTAGGGATACGCAACCAGTGACTATTTGCCATATATTTATAAGTATACAAAGTTCATCATATAGTCCCATGTGAATTATTTTAATCTCTTGTCCATTGCTTTTTGTCATTGCTTCTGGTTGGGATTTTTACTATAAAATTTTCATTAGAAGAGAAAATCTGTTATAGCACAGTAAAATCTAGAGTTAGAGATTACCCTTCTTGACTGTTATATCAATATGAGTAATGTTGTGAACTGTATTTTCTACAGTCTATTGCCTTTATGGTTCCATGTTAGAAATCACCAAAACCTAACTAACTCGGAACTTGGAATGCATAAGCGAAATAGGATTAGGCAGGTTTTAGAGCTATCTGTATAGAAGGAGACATACAGAAGCATAGAGCCTTCGTGTATACTTGCTTGCAGTTTGTTTTCCTCAATCTGCCTTGCCAGTCAAGAATATCCTCCACTACCACCAACTGCCTTCCATTGATCCAAGGTGTAGGCTTTACAGTTGTTCAGAATTCAACATCAAAGATCCAGCATTGGTTGGATTTTCCTGCAAACCCAAGTGTGTCCACCAGGCAACAAATGTACATTGTCATGGTTAAGAATGTTCTCTGAAGGGCTGTGCTACTCTTTTCTAGACTGTATTTGTATTAGGTCTAATTTGTGTAATAACCACCTTGTTCTGTTAGTACTACTCTTACTATTATATGATTCTGATTACACTATGACAGCTACAGTGGTGCAATCCAAAAGAACCCTGTAACAGTTTGGTCTTCTACCACACTGAGCAGTGACATCTCTGATCCAGGCCTTCCTTGGGAGAATTGGTACCTTCCTCATTTCAGGCGGGTTCTGGGTGTTTCCTGTTAAACTCATCGTGGAGTGTAATCCCTCAATTATATTAATTATCTTTGGTTGTATGTATTAAAATTATGTGCATTTTTCCTCCAATAAAGACTTATGTACATTTTTTAAGAAGTGACTTATTAACTGTTTTCCAAGTACTATTATGCTAAGAACTATTATTGTTTTTCATTTCCTGATGAGGGCTATCTAGAAAGAACAAGTATCCAGCCATGTAACCATTCTCATTATATTGACAGTGGTTGAATTTTTTTCCAGACAACGCTTGTGTTTAGCTATCCCATTGTACTTATGGATTTTCAAATCAACTGTGTATGCACAAACTCAGATGTTTTCCTCAGGCAAATTTTGTTTATTCTTTTATACTTAAAACTTTTTGGCATGAGAGTACTTTCTTATTCACTCATAATATCAAAAACTTCAATCATGTTTTTTTCCAGTCCTCTCCAGCCAAAGACAAAATCACATCTGTAGTCAAAGAGAGAGGTAGGTGTACTGAAACACTCTAGTAATAAGAGTGACCACAAACCATAAATGACTGAGGTATAACAGTAACAGCGCACTCAGAAGGATTTCTTGTTGTATTTTGGCTTGTGACAATTTGACTGCTTTCAAGGAAATGACATTTTTCTGCATTGGATGCTGTGAGGAACTGAACTTAATTCTATCATGAATCATAATAATTTTTATCTAGGAGGAAGAAAGAATGACTTGATGTTAACCCTAACTTATAAGAAGCACATATATTAGTGAGAAAAGGGGAATTTTTATTATTTTATTCTTTGGAAACCTGTTCTCTTTTATCACTTATACAGACAGGAATGCTTTTGCTTTTGTCTAGATCCATCATGGTCATAGAGTAGCTTTATCTGATGATGGACATGTGTGACATTTTTTTTCTTCAACAGGATATATATATCTAGGCCTTGCTGGGAGTGCTAGACCAGCTCCCAGTTGTCTGGAACAGTTTTTGCCTTTCTTGTTATCTAAATACTGAAATATTTCCTATAGTGTATTAGATACTTTTCCAAAAAATACCTGTGTGTGTGTGTGTGTGTGTGTGTGTGTGTGTGTGTGTGTTGTATCATGTACTTCTTAGCAAGGTATATGAGACTTACCTCCTTTACGAGTTAACTGAAGTTTATAAATTTAGGAATATTGTCAGAACAAATCTAGGAAGGAAAAAAGTCAGGATCCCTCTTCCAATGAAGCCTTTCTTGCTGAGAGAATATGGTTTTGATGTTTTCAACATCCTGCATCTGCCAGGCAATTTAGACTGAAAACATACCCATTTTAGCACAAATATTTCAGTTACTCTAGGTTGTGGATATACAGGCATAAAAGAAAGTTCTTGCACTCCTGGTACTTACGTTTTTGTAGAAAAACAGATGGTTAAATGAGAAAGCTTTGTTTTTTAAGTCAATAAACGTGTTGGAGAAAAGGAAACAATAATAGCTCAGATATAGGGAGGCTGGAATGGATTGAATAGAAGGATGGAGCCTCAGTGAGTGAAGGTGTCATCACTGACCACCCCCTCCTACACACACACACACACACACACACACACACACACAATTAATACATCTTAAACACTTTGGGGATCTACTTGGGTGTGGATGTAAAGAATGGAGAGAATACTACAGAATACCGAAAGTCCTGCATTCCTGGAATTAACAGCAGTGGTTCCCGTGAACATAAAGGTATAGCCATGGTTCATCTTTGTCATTGTAGCCATGATTGTAAGTTTTAGAGCACCTGCTGTTTCATAAGTATAGACATGGGCATGTGGAATGAGCGATTTCTCACTGCTTTCAGCCATGAGTACTTGAGGTATTTATATTTCTATTTAACACCAGTTGAAATTGAAATTCCCTTTTGAAATGGTGTTGTTATTTTGCTGCAATTTATACTAAGTGACACAATTTGTACCCCATGAAACCTTTGAGTTCCTCTCAGATTGAGGAGGGGTTCTGGTTATCTGCACAATTGTAAAACATCGTGAGGTTTTTATGAGTAGAGTGATATCTATGCAAAGCTAATGTGATTTCCTGGTTAAAACACCAGAAAGTTCTGGATGTTCAGAGGACAATGGTCTAAGGAAAAACAGGTGGGCTGCAGACACATGGTATCTTTTTTTTTTTTTTTTTTTTTTTTTTTTTTTTTTTTTTTTTTTTTTTTTTTTTTTTTTTGTATGTGGGTAGTTCCCTGGCTGGGAATTGAACCCAGGCCGCAGCGTTGACAGTGCCAGCACCGAAGCCTTGACACTACACCACCAGGGAACTCCTCATCTCTACATTTTTACAGACTTTTAGGTCATTGCCAATGGTCTAGTTGTCTGACATTAAGAGGAACAACCTAATCAAAGGTAAAGGTCATCCTTTTGGGATGAAACACTCTGGCGTCAACTTGGCTCATAATAACTCGAATACAAAAAAAAGCCACACATGTCTGTACATATTGAAAATCAAACCGTAGAGCTTCATTTCAATCCTCAGGAGGATAAATTAGTTTAAATTTCTGAAACACTAACACACCTCAGTTCCACTCAACAGCAGAGATAACAAACAGGGTGTGGGAAGCAGGCTTTGTAGTATCAAGACACTGAGGTGCCCTTTCACCTCATGGGAAAGATGTGGCTTTTTTAATAATTCTGTGGACAATTATGGAATGACACCTGCTGGACTGATAAGACTACAATACTATTCTGTAAAATTACAATGCTATACTATACACTATAAAACTATATATGTTAATTATATATAATGTATTCTAAGTATATAGATACGAATCAATACTATACTATATGAATATACTACATACACTATACTTTATTGTACATTTTATGAGTACATATACACACATTCACATAGATACACACTATATACAATATTAGATAATTTTACACTATATAATATAATACAGTACATGAATACCTCTTTTTAATATAGATGCAAAAAACCTCAACAAGATACTAGAAGACCAAATCATCGATATATAAAATTACCTATACACACACCATGATCAAGTGGGATTTGATTCAATAAAGAAATGTTGGTCTTACATCTGAAAACGAATTACATAACAGATCATTAATAGAATAAATGTCAAAAACTACAGGAGCATCTCAATAAATACAAAAAGGGACTTGAAAATGTTCACCACCCCTTGATAAGAAAAACAATAACTTTAAGAACAGAAAGAACCTTCCTCACCTAAAATAAGGTATCAGTGAGAAACTCACAGCTAAACATCGTACTTTATAAAAAACTACAAAGGCTTTCTCTCTAAGATCAGAGAGAAAAGGGTGTCTGCTCTCACCAGTTCTATTAATGTTCAAACATTGTAAGGGAAGTGCTAGCAGGGAAATTAGGTAAGAACATGATATAAAAGCATATTACATTTCAAAGGGCATATACCTATGGTTTCCTTGGGAGACGTACAAAACCACAAACTTCTTCATGACACATAGGTGGATGCATGCAGACACAGACACAAACTTACAAACCCTCAGTTACTGGCTCAAGAGACACACAGATGCTCCTTTAAGACATGGATCCCAAGCCATCTGCACTCCTCAGTTTTCCTTCTCTATGACTAATCTCCTAGAATGTCAGCTTTAAAGTGAATAGGAATATTTGCTCAGCTTTGTTCACCACAGCACTTGCTAGAAGGCCTGTCACACCATGAGAGATTGATACTTATTGAATATTGGAGCTCACAGAAAGACAGACAGATGACAGACACTTACATGGAAGTTTTACACAAACCTCATTATAGATCCAGATCTTGACAGGGTAAACTGTTGTCATTGCAATCCCATGTGGTAGAGAGGTGTCTCCTGGCTCCCAAGCCAATCCCCACAGAGGGTGTTTCACCTCTTCCTAACAGCAAAGGAATTTCACCCTTCCTGACACCATCCAGTCCAATAAGCCCATCTCTACAAAAAAGGCACAATGGGAGCCTGTGGATGGCAGAGTCAGGGCCCGAAATGGCTGGAGTTACGATGCTCCAATTCCTCCACTGCTCTAATTATATCCAGAAACACCCTTTAGACTTTTCCCTTTGTCACTTTGCTGTGGCAAGATCAGTGAGGGAACACAAGATGTCTCCTACTCAGCACCCATGTCCTTTTACCTCTGCCATGGGCTCCTCAGTTGTCAGCAACTCTGCTGTGGACTCATATTCCCACAGACCTCACTCACTCAGTCCCACAGTGGTGCCACTGTCTTACCTGAATGCTTTCTCCTGAAGATCAGTGTCTAACTTGTACTCTCAATTTGAATTTATGAAGGTGGCTAAGTGACAACACAGACAGGCCAATGCCATTGAAAGACTTAGATTTCCCAAGGTAAGGGGGCAAGTCATGGCAGGCACATCCACAAGGGATGCATTCAGTTTGATCAAACTCACTCTGGTGGCAGCTCTGAGGTGAGGGAGCCAGGCATGGTCAGTGCATATGCTGCTGAAACCACAGGGTAGAATGTGCCACAGAACTTGGGGAGAGTGATTTAGGGACATCTAGGCTCCTAAGGGACTCCTAGAGCTAGGAGAAGAGGGAGCATTTCCTTTGGACATTATTGGTAGTTTGGAGACTATTGCAAAATGTGCTTCTTGGTGCAGAGGTGATGTTTATGGGGATTACTGTGGTCGATGGGCTGTTCCTCAGGACATGGGCTCTGGGTTCTGTCACTGCTTCAGTTCAAAGTCACTTGGGGTTGCAACACAGAAAGTTTCCAGAGTGGGACAAGTGTTGCATTTAAACATGTTTCCCGGAGAGCAGGCACAGAGTCAGCTTGAATTGTACATGGCCTCAAGACCTGCTCTGGGAAGATGGCATGCTGAAGCCCAAAGAGTAGATTAGGTTGTACCGAGGTTGAACCCATGTGGGAAGATCCGTCAGATGCACCTTTGTTTCAGACCACAGCATTTCCTGAATATGACCTGAGAAACCTGGGGTCATCTCAAAGGTGGGCACTGGGAGCCCTATCACTGTCTCACCAGTTGTGTGAATGAGGGCAGGTGTCAGACCTAGATGGTGTTTCCTAACATCAACCTCGGTACCAAGAAAGTCCTGTTGTGGCCCATGTCCTTCTTCACCAGACCTTTCGGTTCTTTCTAGGAAGGACCCCAAGGTGGTAGAAGGAAGTGTTGCACACGATTCTTCCAGCATGTGAAAATATGTTGTTTTCTATCAGTTGTTTTTTAGTATACACACATACTGTTTTAAGTAGTTGTGAGTTTTCACAACTGCAGTTATACCACCATCAAGATGTAAAACACCCCATCAGTCCAAAGGACCACTCTTGTGGCACCTGTTTATACTGAACTCCCCACCATTAACCACTGATGTGTTTGAGGTTTCTATACTTTTGTCTTTTCTAGAGGCCTGTTTGGAAGCTTTGATACTACATTTGAAAAAGATACCTAGCAGCATCTTCTGATTTAAAATTTTTTGACATTGCCCCATAGAGTGGGCACACATTAGGCCTTCAGAATTAAGAGATTCAACTCTTATGAACTATGTGCATTTGGGTAAGATTTGTGCTTAACATTTTTCATTTGAATGAAGAGAGGAATGATAGGCACAAGATATCATATGAGACAAAAATAATTATAAATCACATAGTCTGTACACTGCTAAGAAAACATAAATAAGCACTGAAAAACAGGGACAACATCTGGATTTCCTCTGCTGCTTAGTGAAATAAAATCTGTCACCTTTTACCCCACATGTCTCATAGCATCTCCTGGAAGTATAAGCACATGGAAATGAACTCTAAAAACAGCTAAAATGGGCTTTGGGGACTTTATGCATCATTGGAGCTGGCACTTTCCAACAACTCCTGGAAGGCATAGAAAATTCCCCAGTTTAGGATAGCAAACATACCTCCTTGCCACCACATTTGGATATTACTCAAAATGATACTCTGATTACATTTAATTTCAATTGTTCCTTGGTTCATTGCCTTCTAAACAGCCATAGGTCTTTTTGGTATTTTAACCAACAAGTCACATTGATCTACTCATAGAAGACCCATGATAAGCTACATTTGTGCCAATAACCAGAACTCTTCCTCAATCTGGGAGGAAATCAAAGGTCATGGAGTGCAAATTGTAACATTCAGTTGAATAGCAGCAAAATGATGTTGAATACAAAGGCAATTGTAAATTCTTTCAACTGATGATGAATAAGAACATAAATACCCCAAATACACATAGCCTAAAGCTGTGGGAAGTCTCCTGAGCCACATTCCAATATCCATACTCATAAATCAAGGCTTCAAGGTCCTGTTTAATTTACATTGCATCACATTAATTTATTTGAGGGGGAGGTCTGTGGTGTCCCATTTTGTCAAACTAATCTATACGAGGCAAAGACTTCATTTAATATTGTCATGAATCATTGGTTCAGAGCTTCACTGCTTGGTGTGGGATGTATTAGGATAACAGATATTATGACCATGAAGAATTTAGGCAACATCACAGTTCTGATGGTTAAGGAGAAGCACTGTCCTATTTTTATATTGTCTTCTATATTATATTCATCAACCCCCTCCCCAAAGATCATCAGTGGTAACTTTCTTAAATTTAGTGGGATCCTAAGTATAACTAATTTGAGACCTAGTAGTGATTAACTGCTTGAAAGTTCCAGAATTAGAGCATTACAGTAAATAGAAAAATTAACTCAGACCCCAAGTTGTAGAGGTCCCAAAGCCTAGCAGTGTACTTTTATGTGTTTTGCTGTGTAAAATCTTTTAGTATGCTTGGATTTCCAGTAGGGTCTAGTTGTGGACCTGTTTCAGTATTTTATCTCTTTCCTTCCTCCTGACCTACCATATTTTGTTTTCTTAGTCACAGGATATATTTTGAGAGAGGAGGTGCCTTCATACTTTGTTACTCATTTTTTCCTCCCAAGAACCTGAAATTAGTGCCTTCAGTGTTAGGAGCCTCTCCCATGACTAGTTGCTTTGCAGGATTTAAGGACCTAAACTGAAATCAAGTTTGAAATAATCCCTTGGCTTTGCCACAGTGGGGCCATAGGTGTTGTCGTTAAGCCCCAGGCTCAGGATCTGAGCTGCAGTAGAGGCAGAGGCATCAGCAGCAGAGGCATTTAGGGGTCCTGGGGAGCCCTCTGGTATTAAGAGAGTGGAATCAGCCTGCCACCTACTGGCTGCCTTTCTCCTCTCCATCACTCTTTCTTAAAATAACTGCGCTCTCAGAGACCACCACTAGATGGAGCCACCTCTTGCACAGGCAATATACTTGGCCTACCTGGCCCTCCTCAACGTTTAGTGTCACACAGGCAGGGCTACTGTGGTTGGATCTCCTTACTTTAGAGGCAAGACCAGGATTTCTCATCAGCTTGTCCAGGTGGGGGCGCAAGAGGGTGGGTGGGGCTTAAGCTGTGAGCTGTCAAACATTCAAAACTGGGGTCCTGAGGAGCCCTCTGGTATTAGGAGAGTGGCATCAGCTTGCCACCTACTAGCTGTCTTGGGAGTTCCCTGATGGTGTAGTGGCTTAAGGCTTCGGCGCTGGCTCTGTCAGTGCTGCAGCCTGGTTCGATTCCCAGTCAGGGAGCTACCTACATACCAAAAAGCAAAAAAATAAAATAAAATAAAATAAATACTAGCTGTCTTGCTTTCCTCTCTTGCACTCTCATTTTAAAAGACGGTTCCTTTGGAGATGCCCACTAGATGGGGCCACTTCTTGCACAGGTAAATAGTTGGCCCTCCTCCCCGTCTCCTCTTGTCACACAGGCAGTGATTCTGTGGTTGGACTCTCTAGCTAGGTCTAAAGAAGAGACCAGGCTTTCTCATTAGCTTGTCCAAGTGGGGGCACAGGGGTATAGGGAGAGGAGAGGCTTAAGCTGTGAGCTGTCAAACATCCAAAAATGCCCACTGCTCATTACAAGATCAAAAGTGAGTAAGAAACATATACATTTGTAATTGATTTATATAAAGAAACACTAACCAGAGGCTTGAGAAATGATCAAAACTGTGTATTTGGGAGTGACTGGAGTAACAGCACTGGAGGGATCAGAATATGTGGGCAGGGTGTCTTCTTAATTTAGACTTTCTATTTTACAAAACTATTTAAAATAAACAGAAATTTATATACACCATAATTTTATTATATACTACTACTAATATTTAATTCCTTTAAGCACTGAAAGTTACAGAATTCTAAACCATACAAAATGAAAATTTTTAAATCTCTAAAATGACATGCAGAATCATAGTCCCTCTCCTATATGTCAAACTAGAGCAATTTCAGGAATAAGTAGCATATTATAATGCATTAGGGGTTTGAGTTTAGCCCTTTAAATGTAGTAAGATTTTAAAGATGTACATAAGCTTTTAATAGTTGTCCTCACATTGACTACAATAGGAATTCAATGGCTTTAGGCTTTTAAAAGTGAATGTTCTGTAGAAACACATGCATACAAACATTA
>PVJL010013681.1:0-22500 GCA_004026885.1 Lyroderma lyra
CTCGTTCGTCAACGACATCTTCGAGCGCATCGCGGGCGAGGCGTCGCGCCTGGCGCATTACAACAAGCGCTCGACCATCACGTCCCGGGAGATCCAGACGGCCGTGCGCCTGCTGCTGCCCGGCGAGCTGGCCAAGCACGCGGTGTCCGAGGGCACCAAGGCCGTCACCAAGTACACCAGCTCCAAGTGAGTGCTGCGCCCTCCTCCTCACCCAAAGGCTCTTTTCAGAGCCACCCACTGTGTCCTAAAGATCTGTAACTCTTCTGACTTGCCAGTAATGGTTAGAGCAGCCAGTGTAATAAGGACTAATTAAAACTTTTGGACAAATCCTGCAAATTTGTTTAGCTTTTATTTCCTAGGGATTACTAAAGAATTGGCATCCTGGATTCTGGTTAATCTCGAGGCTTTGTGAATTGCCTGTTCCATTTTGTTTCTTATCTAAGCTTATTAATTAATGTCCACACATTTCATTTCACGTAGCTAAATACCTCTTGGCAAAATCAGGGCTTTTTCAGGCAGTCCTTTTTAATCCTTTATTGAAAGACTGAAAAGCATGCTAGCAAAAGGGTGGGGGAGTCCAGAGAAAGTTTGCATTGTGATGTAAAAATTTTAATGACCAGTAATTCCCAGGCGGTGGGGTGATAATGGACCTGCCTCAGTAGGTCAGCTTCTTAAGGCCCTTGGGCTCTTGGAGTTTGCCCTGAACCTCCCCTTTTGAGTCCCAGAATGAGTTTGTCCAGTTCATCATTTTCTGGACATTTAAAAGAGAACGGTTATGGGGACTTAACATTCGCCTGTCACTGATTTTATCTCATCACCTGGGAGGGAATCTTCTGTGAAGGGCCTGAGGGATTAAGGTTGAGGAGCCTGTTACACACATAATAAATAGAATAGAACTGAATCCCAATCTTTCTAGGTCTAAGAACTGTTTCCACATTATTTGTTAGACTTTATATCAAGGAAGAGGGTAATTGTAACCACAGGAGTCGGGGAAGCAGGCTCATGTGGGAAACAGCATTTTATAAGAGAAAAGTAGAACTGGCCAGGAGTTGCACATGGTCTTTGAGACTCAGTGAAGTCCTTACAGCCCCCAGAGCTTTTAAAAAATGTGTGTGTGTGTGTGTGTGTGTGTGTAGTGCACACGCACACACGCATATGTGGTGAGATTTGGAAGGTAGGCTCACCTGGCAGCAAGTTTACCTTTTCTGGGCACTGTGCTGTGAAGGGGAGACCATGGACTTTGTAGTGTGAACCTGAACTTCAGAAACCTGAGCTAGGGTGTCCTTATCTGCAAGCGCCTACCTAACAGACCTCTGTGAACATTAAATAAGTGACTATTTTCTACTGGAGCTTCGGAAGAAAATCCCATAAAGCGCACATATAATTAAGGCATTCATTGCTCTCCAGCTCTCATTTTAAATGCATTTTTAAAATAATGCATTCATAAAAAGAAACCAAATCATGGTTTAAGATGAGGGTGGGGGCAGATTTCCCAGGGCATAATATGGTACTGCCTGCCTGTTTGAATGCTGAGTGTGGGCAGATTATTAAACACCCGGGGAGCATTAGCTCACCTCCAAAACGGGGATAATAAGGAGTCCATACCACATGGCATTGTGGGGTGCTCAATAAAGGACCAGTGATAAGCAAGGCAATTAGGACACCATCTGCACAGAGAGGGTCCCCCCGAATGCTACAGCGGCTAAGCCTTCGGGCTGATGGCAGGCAAGGTGCCCTTGGGCCTGCCCACACTGGCATGTCTGTCCTGAGGTCCCAAACGAGGCCGGAGACCAAGAAGCCTGCTCACCCCCGGCACTCATTAGGGTCCCTTGTCCTGGGTGGTGACAGCCAGGCAACCCCCATCTAAGTCTAACCCCTGCTTAGTCACCTCTCTCCCTGGAGCTGGCTTGAGGACACGCTGGGGCCTGGCCCACATCCCCGCCTGAAGCAGCTGTGGCTGACTTCCAGGGGTCTTTTGGCCGCGCCCCAACCTCACTAGTCAGCTGCGTCGTTCTGACCCAGGGTCTCCGGACACTCACAGGGCGACATGCTTGCCCTCTCTGGAGCATCTGGACAGAATGAAGACTCCATGTTCAAAACTCAAAGAGAATCCAGACATTTTTGTCCACGAGGCTTCCCGAACCAGAGCCACTCAGAGCCACCTTGAAGGCTGCCATTGGGTTGCCACGGTCTTACCTCCTAAAAACTACTTTGGTCACCTCAAAAGGGTAGGGAGAGTGAACTTGAAATAACAAACCTTTATACCCAATACAGTGGGTCCTTTATACCAAATGAATTGAGTTAATCTTTAATATTAAGAACAATATAGTCCGCTGACTTTACTGTTCTCACTTTAACACAGAATAGAGAAAACCTTGGCACAGACTAACACTGTCCGTGGGGGAGCACTGGGGGACCCCTGATCCCTGCATTCAAAATGGAAAACGTCTGAGTCCATCAGCTCAGCAGAAGAAGGATGGGGTTAAAGCAGATTTCTTGACTCCTCCCCTAAAAATTGTATCTGTTTCTCCCTCCCACGTGTTTGTATTCCATGGTAAGTACTCCACACGCTTATTCATAATATTAATGGAATGATTACAAAGTAATCCATTGAAGCAAACTTCAACCAAGGAGACTAGATGGGTGTGTTGTGACGTCATCGGGCATGACCAGTGGACAAGCCCGCACTCACCACCCGTGGCAACGGGGCCCCTTAATGTTCTCTGAATAAAGCGATTCTGAGCAACCAGGCTCGATGTAACGCTGTCCCCATGCACACAGGTCAGTCGTGCCCTGATAGTCTGGACCCCAGGGACCTCCTCCAGGAAAGGCGTGTGTTTCGCTCATAACGTTTACTGACGGAGGGCCCATCGCTGCTCGAGTCCCCACTGTCTTTTCCATCCTAGGAACCATCCTGGGAACTATGCTGAAGGATGGAGTCGGACCTCATGATGGCTCTGAAAAGCTCTGCCAGGAGAATGGTACCTGTTGTCCTCATCCACGGTCCTTAACCAGAACAAAGGGGAAAGGGCCATCTGAACTCTCCAGTGGCTAATCTGATACCTGTGTCACTCTGTGAATACTACTGCTGCAGTGGCAGTGCCCCCAATTCAGACAGCTCTGTGTTCCCCAGGTGCATCTTTTCCGGTCAGGAGCCAGCGAAGCCAAGGGAGGTGACAAGGCAGCACAGCTCTGCAACAAGGCTGCAGGAGGCCTGAGGACTCCCCGGGGTTGGGTGCATCGGGACAGGACTTGTGCCATCTGTCCCCGGGTCCCCCAAGTGACGTCCCTCTGGCTCTAACAACAACAGGTGATTTGAGTGACACTTCCAGCTCCTGGGCACACTGCAGCCCTGAGGGCATTTTCCCACGTCTGTCAAACAGGGATAATGTTGATCCTGCTGGTTCTGAGAATCACTGGGGGAAAGGGAGAATTACAGAAGGAAGCGCTTGTAAAAGCTCTAAGACTCTCGTGTTCTGAACGTGGAGCAGGCCTTCCTCGTGTCTGTGCCCTAGGCCTCAGCTTCTGCGTCTCTTCATCGTCCGCCCTTTTCTGTGAGAGGCCTCCTCTGGTCTCCTGGAGCTTTTACTGTCCTGGCAGTTTTGCTCTGACCATGCCTGATGGTGTTTGAGCCCAGACATCTTCCCTAAACTGCAGACTCAGACATCCGACTGCCTCGTTCGCTCCCTCTTGGATATACACGGCGGGGATCTGGAACTCTGCACATCTGTGATTCTCCCCAGGACTTCTCCCTTCCACAGTCTCCTCCATGTGGGTGACTGGAATCTCCACCCTAGCTGCTGTGGCTGAAACCATCCATGAAGTTTCTTGTTCACGCCCTACATCCACCAGCTCGGAAAAAACCCCACCAACCCTCCCTTCCAAATACAAGCAGAACCCGGCCTGTTTTGCCGTTAAGTTGTCAGTGAGCACAAGGGTCTTCAGGTCTGGGCGGTTCTGACTGCATGTCATTCCTTCAGCTGGATGAGTTTGACCAGACGGACACCCAGATTAGCTGGAGCCGGCGGCCAAGAAGGAATCAACATGGAATCGACCCCAGAGTGTCTGGAAGCAATAACCAAGCCTCCCTTCAGGGCGACACAGCTTTGCAGATTACTCCCCCACCTCCTTTACTTGTCACAGTAAAACCTCGTTTTTCCCCCAAACAAGACTGTGCCCGCTTGACTCAGACCCTTCAAGAGGCGAACCCCTTGAGCTCCCTCTAGACCCCATAGGAACTACCTGCTTGCATTGGAGTCCTGGATCTCCTCTTTTCCTCCACACCCCTCACCCACCCTGTGCCTCCCCGCAGTCACCTCTGCTGACCTCCGGGCTTTCCTTCTTGGCCTTCCTTCTTTCTGGAACTCTAACTTTCTCAATTCCCGCCCCCATCACGACTTTATCGGTAAAGCCTTCTGTGACTACATCATTGAAAATGCCACCTTCCTCCAACAGGCATATGCCTTCCCCTGCTTCAGTCCAATGGCTCTTAGCACCGTCGGTCACACGGCACCTTTAACTTGTTTTGTGTGTCCTCCCTATAAAAAATGGCTTTGTTCACCATCACCTACTGCAACAGAGCTAGAACAGTGCCTGCCATGGGCTCAGTTTTCCTGTTTGTTAAGTCAACACCCTCATGTAAGTTTATCTCCTCAAACGATGCCTTAGCTCCAAGAACACCTGATCTTTTCCTGTGTAAGCACTGGAGTCCAAGTCTTTAAAGCAGATGAGCTTTAAAATCACTCCACTGGTTGCTTGCTGGCCACAAAGAAGAAAAACCTGATTTTACAATGGAATGAACCACCCTGAGCCAGTGAGCGATCATTTTGAAATCGGATAAGCCTGACCTCATGGGCCTCTGAGGTGGTGCAATTGTGTGTACAGTGGGGGCTAAAAAACATGAATATATTTCCTCCCATTTCCTAGGTGCTTCCAGCTGAGCCAATAATCAAACAGAGACAGATTCACAGGAGAAAATCCAACTTTAATACACGTACACAAGGAGTTCACATAAGCATGAAAAATCCAAAGACAGTGAGGGAACATTGGGCATATGAGACATTTTTGGACAGAGGAGCGGGGAGGGGCCATTAGGTTTCAGAAGTGGGGGTGGGCAGTGTAGAGGGAGTTGAGGAGGGGGTCACAGCGCAGCAGATTCTCGCTGGGGAACTCAGGGCAGTGGGACACGGGCATCCAGCTAGCAGGCCCCGCCTGAAGCTCACGCACTTACTCACCGCACGTGGTTCCAAGCAGGCTAAGGCAACACCCTAAGATTCCCTTCCGGAAGCAGGTTTTTCTGGCTGGATCCCTTGGGCAGGAAAGGGGGAAGGGTCAAAGGTTACTTCTGAGTTTTGTTTCTTAACCAACAGCTTAAAATCAATATTCCCCCCTCCCCTCCCAAACAAGCAACTTCAGGAGGGCAAAATTTTGGTTCCCTTCAGTTCACAACAGTGTATCAACTGTTCCTTGACAAGAAAACCAACATGATTTTCAATCAAGTCTGTGGCAATCCCTTCTACCTGGAAGGGCAGAGAAGTCAAGTGAAATGATCCCTGCCAGTCAACAGGACAAACCAGGGGGACACTCTGTGTAGGTCAGGTCCCCAGGAACTCAATGTCAAAACTAGAAAGCTAGGGCGAGGGTGCGAGGAAGTTTTACATGAAGACGGCTGAGACAGAACCACGTCTGCGCAGACCCATCTCTGAGACACCATAATAAGGATGTTCTCCTGTGAACTGAATCCTAGCTATTAAGGAATTTGGTTTTGGCTAAGTGTAGGGATATGAACTTTTTTTAAAAAATAGTGTATACTTAATAATGTGGGGTGGAATGTCCTGCAGCCTGTATGTAGACTTTTTAAAATACCATCGGCTCTGCGTAATAATTAGCTGGCATTTATGTACCCTTCAGGTAGGAACCCCCTCTTTCCTGCTTTAGGTTTTCCTAAGAGTCAGAAACGCACCCGTCTGCGTGCCGGACGCTTGCCAGCCCTCCCCGCGCGTGCAGCCTGCCTCCCGGTGCCTTTTGTACGGCAGGGAGCAGCGGCGCCCCCCAGCGCGGGGACCCCACCTCTGTGTTCCGGGATCCCTCCCCGCCCCGCGCGGGCTCTTTGTCCCTCGCCCTCCGCCATGTTGGGCGCGGGGACATCGGCCTCGGGAAAGGAAGGTCCCTTGCCACCCCGCGGGCAGTGCGACCCGACGTCTCCTTTGTACTGGGGAACCGTGCACACGCCATTTCCCAATCGAAGTCCTGGAGAGCGGACAACGCCCGGAGAGCTCCTTCGCTGCCACCTGCAACTTTAAAATGTCCACGCACGTTTACACTAACTACACACGACGCAAGGCGGCAGGAACAGCTACCCAACAACCTCCAACGCCCCGCAAACGCGGGAGCTGACGCCACCGTCGTCTTACAGCTTTAAGGTTACTGCGACTAACCTGAGCGTTTAAGTGGCATTCTCAAAGAAATGACTTTAAAAGGGTGACAAATGAAAAGATTCCAACTTCTTTTATGGAAATAGTGCGGGAGCCCTGAAAAAGGGCTTCGGTAGAGAAAAAATTTAAGTTGCCAAAAGAGGGTGACAACCCCCAACACTATAGCGGGAGCGCCCTGGCGCCGGAGCGCGGACACTGCGCCCGAGACCGTGAGCTGGGGGGCGGGGAGAGAAGGCGGAGGTGGGGGACGCCCGGGAGCCTGTCACCCAGGAGGGCGCGCCCCCTTCCTTTCACATGCAAAGTGAGGCCCCTGGGCTCAGAGGCAGTTAGACACCCACGTCGGGGCACTGACTCCCGGTCTCGGTCACTTACAACCTGCTCAGCCCCAGGCTCAGGGAGGGGCCCAGGCTGAGAATGGAACTCAGCAAGACCCAATTAGATTCCTTTAAACTCAGGGCCACCAGGTTTAGGGGGTGACGACACTCAGCTGATGCCTGGGGATGAGGGGTCCAAGGGAAAGTGTGTGTAACCTTCCTCACGTCGCTCAGCGCAAACCTATTAGGGGGTAACACCCAGGGTCTTCCTGCCAATGTCGATTTTTAGCCACTCGAGCTTCCTCTGGGTTCCCGGCAGCACGGAGGCGGTTTCCGGCAATATTTAAACTCAATTGGACCATGCAGGACTAAGAACGGGCTCAGTCCTCAAAGCAGCACGGACTGGGGTTCCTCTTTTAAAGGAAGAGCGGACGAAAGGGTCATCCCAGTGAAGGGATATAAGGTAGAGCTTTCTGCCCTTTACAACGAACGCTGGATTGAAACCACCACCGAGGTTTGCTTTCCTACAAGACCCTCGGCTCCCCCCAGACCCAGAGCAGACAGCACCAGACAGTAGTGGACGGGTCTGCACATCCTATGAAAAACCACTACCGGACCGACACAAAAGCAGGAAACGCACAATCAGAAGAGATCAAGAAAGCGCACGGCTCTTTCGAGAGAAAGTGGGCGGCCCTGAAAAGGGCCTTTGGTTTTGTAGGATGAGATGTTTGCGGGCTCGGACTCAGCCCCCGAAGCCGTAGAGGGTGCGGCCCTGGCGCTTGAGGGCGTACACCACGTCCATGGCCGTGACCGTCTTGCGCTTGGCGTGCTCCGTGTAGGTGACGGCGTCCCGGATCACGTTCTCCAGGAAGACCTTGAGCACCCCGCGGGTCTCCTCGTAGATGAGGCCGGAGATGCGCTTGACGCCGCCGCGCCGGGCCAAGCGGCGGATGGCGGGCTTGGTGATGCCCTGGATGTTATCGCGCAAAACCTTGCGGTGGCGCTTGGCGCCGCCCTTGCCGAGCCCTTTGCCTCCCTTGCCACGACCGGACATGATGTCGATAGCTGACACGAGTGCCGAACAACTGAGGGAGCAACGGCGGTTCCCTTATATAGGCTGAGGACGGACCTAATTGAAAACCTCAAGCACGCAGGAAGTTCCCGCGACCGTAGGCCCCGCCCTTCAGGCCCTGCAGCAAATGACGTCACCTGAAACTGGAGCCCCAAGTTCTCCGTCCCCAGGATGAAGGTTCCTGGACATTTTAACCAAAGAAACTTAACATTTATCCACGTAAGGGCCTCAAAACCTGTAGAGAAATTTTATAAGACTTTATTTGAGCCAAACGCACAACACTGTGGGGAAGCAAGATCTGAAATGCCCGGAAAATGGCAGTTTTGCCGTTTCTTTTGTAAAGCCTTTGGAATTATGGAGGGAAGATAAGGGAGACGGCATGGAGATGGGAGAAGCCAAGGTACCTGACAGTCAACGTGACCTTGTGTGTAACCTCCCAGGGGCCTGCATCGCAAGGGTGTGTGATTCTAGATGCGCAAGGACCGTGGACAGGGATGCTTAAGGCCAACTTCACCTTCTACTGAAGTTCTGGGCCTGGGACCTGAGTACCACATGTGACCTAGCCTGTTAGGGGTGAGATCACCCCATGTGGTTACTGTCGGTCACTGAATTCTTACATAGCCTCTTTTATAATCACACATTTCTCACTGTGTTGCAGGAAACTAGGCCCGGCAGAGAGAAAGAAGTACCCGAACATCAAAGATAGAAGAGGAAGGGGTTCTTTATTCCGCCGGCGGAGGGGCGGCAGGCAAAAGTCTGCAATGGCCGAGCTCCCGACTCTGGCCGCTCCTGTCCTTTTGTAGGACATACAGGCTTTCAGACAAAGGAGCAATCCTATCGCCTTCCGATTGGCGGTCCTAGTGCATTGGCGGGCTTTTGCGGAAAAAAAGAATTAGCATGAATCAGCACACGCCCCAAAGGTCCAGGAAGTTTTCCATGGGGATGGGGTTATTGGGGGTGTGTCCTTGCACCTGGGCAGGAAGTTTCTGGCATGCTGGAGGTGGGTAGATAACTCCTTAAGATGGGGGCTTCTCTCTCAATGGATTGTCTTCTGCTTGGAAAGGGTCGCCCGGGATCCTTGGCTTCACCTCCGTGGGAACCGGGTCCATTCGCCCCCTGTTTTCGGCGCCTCCAGCACTCCTGCTCCTGCGGCAAAGCCCTTCGGACTGACCGCCCCCCACGCACCAGTCTAAAAACTGTGGGACCCACCCAGCCACCCCGCACCCAGCCCGAAAACCCCGACCAGAACGGTGCTCTTCCCAGAGGCGAGTTCCTATTAGAGTTCTCCCGCAACGGAAGCCAAGGTCGTTTCCCGGTGTGTTTTCTTTTCCTGTAATTCTCTTCTCATTGTCTAGCCACCCTCACCTCTGCACCCAGTATCTTCATTGTTTTTAATGTTTACGTCTCTGTTCATAGTTTCGATTCTTTGATTCTGGTAGCGACATCTTTCTAAACAGAATTGGCAAATTGTGGTAGTGAAGGTATCGAGATAAATTGGTGCCCTCTCGCGAGATGTAACTGTTAACAGACTTCAAGATAATTATTTGCAGATTCGTGTGAACGGAGAGCAGAGTGGCGCAGCGGAAGCGTGCTGGGCCCATAACCCAGAGGTCGATGGATCGAAACCATCCTCTGCTATCTTCAGTTTTTCTTTTCCTTCTATTTCAAATTCTGCATCTTAGTTTCACAAGAAAGAAAGGCAACGAGAAAAGCCAGGACAAATGAGCCAAAAAAGCCAATGCTCCCAGAGTCTGGGATTTAAGGAAATTAAGGAAATGCTTTACATTGCTGATGTTTTCTTCAACGAGGTGAGTGAGATCCCAGAGGTACGCTGACACGCTTGAAATAAGCCATCCAAACTATTACTTTAAATCTGTATCAAATTATTGGGTCAAGCACTCTACAGAACATGAAGAAATCTATAAATATCTTGTCCACAGAATTATTTTAATGAAATGCCTTTGTGTGTAGATTCATCTATTAAATGTAAAAGTTATTAGCAGTCAATTTTTCCATAATCCAGCTGTAGTTTCTTGTTATTTTTTAAAATTTGTTAATATATGGAAGTCTCAAATAATACTAATGTCTTTGGGCCTCTCTAAGCCCCTGATAAACGCCAAGGAAACCATCCTCTTCTTCAAACAGCAGAGACACAGTGAAAAGTGCTCTGATGTCACATTATAACAATCAGAGAAAGCTCCAGAAGAGCACGGGAAAGGGGACATTGCAGGTACCCATGCAGGATAGCGAGGACCATTGTACAGATGCTCCCTGAGAGTTAGACCCCCTTCTGGATGCAGTTCCGTGACAATTATCCAGGCAGACGCCCCAAGTACCTAGAATTTCAAAATAGCGAATATGGGTATTATAATAAGGAAGACATTCTGAGCTAGCTTATTAGAACCTAACCCTCGATGCAGACTACATACAATACCTGGGTACCGTGTAGGCAGCCTAAACACCAGGTTCTCTGCTGCGGGGTCGTGGAGTAAATCACTTTTCTCTCTGTGACTCCCCATACACTACAGGACCGAAATGATCGTCCGTCACTGCTCTTCCTCAGGCCCGACTCTGTGGACCCGTATGACCCACGTAATGGAGAGTGTCCATCTTTCCAATGATGCAAAGCGCGGGGACCGTCGCTTTGTGTGAGTAGGTGACCTTTTGTTATGATGTGACCTGTGGGACGTAGGACCACGCTGAAATCCCGTATGCTTTCTAAGCATGTCAGAAAGCACGTGTCTCCGCAGACCACGTGGCCTAACGGATAAGGCGTCTGACTTCGGATCAGAAGATTGAGGGTTCGAATCCCTTCGTGGTTAGTCTTGTTTTCGGCTCCTGAGTATCTTTATAACAATTAGCTGCCTTGTTTCCCTGCAGAGGTCAGAAGTCCCCTGTCACCTGTGCTTCCCTAATTCCTTTCTTTCTTCCTGCTTTACTTTAAAAATGTCATTCTCGAATGCTCTGGGAGAAATCGTGTTAGAGGTGAAGGCAGGCTGAGAGTCAACCGAAATGAGGCCGAGAATTTGAGGGCTCGAGTTCTTCCCAAATATGGCTGTTGAGTGCCTGAGCTTCCTTTTCACAGATTCAGCTTGTTCTGAGCCACTTGGAAAAGGGAATTCGGCTTTGTCCCCGGAGCTCTCTCCAGCGGCTGAGTGTCAGCACCGTGGAAAACCGGCTGCTTCTCCTTCCTGCTATTTCCCCGGAGGCCAATCTGTCCTCATCTCGCTGATGGCCTGAGCCCGTGTGTCCTTCGAAGTCTGGCCGCTGCTGCAGTCTGTGTTACTGGTTTCCACTCTTCTCCTGTCATCTTCCTTTCTTCCTTTTGTTGCCATCAAGAGGATGAAAATAGCTCGCATTCATGACAGACCTGAAATGTTATGGTCATTAAAAGAGTCCAAGTGTTAACATAGTGTGTATGCCAACCGCAACACAGAGAAGACAACTGCACAAAATGCACAACAACACGTATTTGTCCCTAAAGAATGGAGTTTAATAATAATGTAGAGTGAAGAAAAAGTAATTTTCAGCTGTTGCCTGCATGGTGAAACACACAGTGTTTGATTCCCATCTGAACGCTGGTTCAAACGTGTAGGTCGTGAGTGGTTTTGCGAGGTCAAAACAATGACTGTGAAAACCAGGTAGCACTTACCTCTTCCTTTCCCTGGCCTCTTGCTTAGATCACCCCGTCTGATTGGCCTCCTCTAGTCACCTGTAAAGTCCAGACTGTGCAGAGGGAACCAAGAGGCTTAGCTCATTTCTACTTAAGTATTCCTCTTTCCTTCCCTCTTTTGTAGTTAAGAAAAAGCAGATCCTTTGAATTTGAAAGAGATGAGGGCAGACTCAAAACTGCCCTGGGATCTACCTCTACTTAGGGACAATGCCAGAGAGGAGATCAGCACATTTAAAATCACGATTTGATGTATAGTCACAGGAATGACAAATACTCTGCCAGGCTGAAGTTTCAAACCCTCCCCCTGCTACCACCACCACCACGCACACACACACAATGTGCCTTTAAGTGTTTATTTTATAAATATCTGTTGAATGTTCACTATGTGTGGAGAGACAAGCGTATAAAAGGTTGCTACCCCTGGAAACTTATTCTCAGGGAAGGTAAAGTGGGGAGGGAGTGGCAGGATGGGTGAGACCCCTCAGGGCCCATAGCATCGGTTATCTCTGATCCTTTATTGGAGAAAATACAGAATATGCAAAAATATCACCCAGCTCCCAGACTCCACTTTGACTTCCACTCTGGGTCATCACCTTCCTAGCTTTTATTTCCAAGATTAAATGGGTTGTGCGTGAGCCGTCTTTGAACCACATACGCCATATTAGCTATATATTGTTAGGGAAAATTCAAAAACAGATATTGCTCCGAGATTCGAGCTGCTTGGGCCTCCATCCTTATGAGGCTTTGGGAGACTTCTTGTCTTGTGACAAGTGTATTTCAGAAGAATTCTCCAGGTATCAAAAGTTACAAGGCCAGTCGTGGGATATGAACATAAGACCTCCTCACCGCAACCACGTGATCTGAAAGAACTTGGTTCCAATGAATCTCAATAAAGAAATGTTACTAATATGTTTGTCCAGTCTCTACCTCAATTTCCTATACAATAGCAACAGGTGATAAAAGGGAAAGTTTAAGAGAGATCACCTCTACTGCCCCTTTCGAATTGTGTTAACCTACACTGTTTACCCAGCCCCTTGCTGTAGTTTTCTATGAGGTGAAAACAGGGACCTGTGGTGCCCATCCCCACGCGGCTTGTGCCCCACCCCGGGAATTCTGGCTTAGCTGAGCTGAGAGTGTGGGGTAAACAGGGTTTTCGCCAAAATTCCCCAGTTGCAAGTAATCTGCAAACACTGAACAGAGGTAGGAGGGAGGCCATTGGATCACATTGTGACAACACAGTGGAGCACCTGGGGGCGCAGTGGAACTTCTGCTGGCTTCTTACACCGGCTGCCCCGAAATCTCCTGATTTACAAAATCAGGCTAAACGATGACGCCGAGGCCGAGGCTCGTGGGAGGAGTGCTCCGTGGGTTTCCCTACGGAACTTCACTTCCGGTTCAGGAGACTCTGAAATAGGCCCGGCCCCTCTTACGCGCTAAAACGCAACGCGACGCCCACGGTGCAGCACGACTCTATAAACGACGAGGGTGGGACTCGAACCCACGCGTGCAGAGCACAATGGATTAGCAGTCCATCGCCTTAACCACTCGGCCACCTCGTCATCTCCGGTTTGCCTGTCAAGCGGTACAATTCTTTAGACAACGAAATGGTTTTGCACTTTATTATTTCATTATATGTTTTCATTAATGAAAGTGATGTCTCTGTTTCTGTGAATGGCCCTCTTGCTTTAATAAAGGGAAAAAAAAAATAAAGACAAAACTACAGTCTGGAGGGGCAGGGGGCCAGGGCAAGGATGTGGACTTGAATAAAAGTGACAAAATAGACTTGCAAAGAGAAATGTGGAATCTAAAAAAGCCGAACTCTCAGAAACTGACAGTAGAATGAATGGTGGTTACAAGAGGCTGGGGAACGACTAATCAGGGAGAGATGGGTCAATGGGTACAACACTTGCTATTAGAAGATGAGTAAGTTCTGGAGCGCTAATGCCCATGGTACTGGTTATAATCAACAATACTGTATTATATACTTTGAAGTTGCTAAGAGATTATATCTTAAATGTTCTCACCACAAAAAAATAATAATAATAATTACGTGATGTGATGGAGATGTTAGCTTATGCTGCTGTGGTAATCATATTGCAATGTTTATCAAACCAGCATGTTGTACATCTTAACTTACACAATGTTATATGTCAATTATATATCAGCTTCTGTATAAAATAAAGTCCTTATTTGTCTTATGTTGGATGATTTGGGGTTGGGTGCAAGAAAACCAGGCTTTGTTTTGGCTTGGTGGCTCTCAGGAAGGGAGGGCCTAATTCTGGGTTTCAGAACCTTCATAAATTTTATCTAGAAGAAGAAAAGAATAGAAGGAAACTAAATCTGTAAAACTCGTGGTCCCTCGTATTAGATGATAGAAGATGTTTGGTATTTTTGTGGTTTGCACAGTGACCTTTTACTGTCTGATCTTAGACCATATTTTTTTGTTTGCTTGGCTGTTGTTTGTTTGTTTCTGTCTCATTTCATCACGGTCAGGGAATGTCCTTGTCTGATTCTCCTGTGAGACTGTTTATGTGCAATGGAAAAACCCCACAATTTTCAGCAGCCAGAGGAACTAGCATGGCACTGAATTTGATAGGGGGAAGCAAGGACAAGTCTAGAGGACTGTACAGACCAGAATGTACCCTTAGTTTGGGAAAACTCAGAAACAAGGTCACCGAAAGCGAGACAAGTCCACTAAAGTTGGATCTCCACTGAAAGATTGATGTCTGCTCCTAACACAGTGGTTTCTTCAGAACAGCGTAGACAGCACATCAGTTTAAGGAATTTGAACAGAGTGCCTAATGCATAGACAGGAGGCTCTAAGACGTATAGGACATCTTGCGGTCAGAACTTCTCCAGGGCTCGCGTTAGTGTTTGGAAGCTCAGGAACACTTGAAGTCACTCTAGGAGAGGAAAAACCTGAGTTGGGGACTGTAAAACTGTTAACCACTGACCCCAGGATCCTTCCTTACTAACATCTGAGGAACTCTGGGCAAAAAGGGACATCAAGTGTAAGGGGGAGTAGGGCTCAAATTCAAGACAATTTTCTCGTGGCCAGTGGCTTCATGTTGAGTTGGTTGTTGATATGGAAGTAGTTGGCAGCAGTTGCAGCCGGATGCGTTCGCCTCTAAGGTGAGCTGCTGATGAAGGAGAACCACAGAAGGGAAATCACCAAGATGTTGCTGAGGTCCCAAAGAGGTATGGACTCAGATGACTGGATTCAGAGCACACAGTGCTAACCGTGGGGTCCTTACCTGAGGAGTTTTCTACTGCAGTTCTTATGTATACTCTTACATCGGGCTGCTGCATTTCGAAGGGGCTGCACAGAAGAGAAGACTTGTGGGAGGGGACTCTGACACACGACCTGTTAAGACCCCAGCACACAAATAGCTAACGAGGATCTGACTAACGCGGGGAACTCAGACAGGAGTAGATGTCAAGAGAGTGAACACAAGGACACCAAGATGACTTACACAGGATACTTTTCAAAAGTCCCAAAATAGAGTAAGGAATTGCACGATGCTGACGGAAGAGGAAAGCACGAGTGGAAAGGTGATGTACACAGATCAGGGTACAGCAGAGACTGGGCAGCTCGCGTGGAGAGGTCACCAAAATCAAAGTAGGTCCCACCGAGATTTGAACTCGGATCGCTGGATTCAAAGTCCAGAGTGCTAACCATTACACCATGGGGCCTTGGGATGGGAGGGGAGAACGTCTAGGTACACTCACTGCGAAGCTTCTCATTGGTTACTGTCTCGTGAATTATAGTTTTAACTAAAATTTTCATTTATTTGGAAATCTGCTTCATCACAGGCAGCAGAAGTCCCAAGATAAACACGACGATCTGGGCTCCACGCACTGAGGACTTCTGAGGACCCAGTTCGGGTTAGAAATTAATGGAACCCGAACGCAGAATTGAGGTCCGGGATGTGAAACGTGAACACGTAGACATCCAGGCGAAAACCCCGTTCGCCTGGATCCGAGGGGGACTCTGGCCCAACGGAGGCGGAGGGACAGGAGAGGGCAGGTACGGATTCCAGAAGGCGGCGTGGGGACGCTACTGTGCAGGACTGTGGGACTAGACAGGCGTTCAGGTGCGCACGTGCGCAGGTGTCCCCAGCCTCCCCCGGGGACGACTGTAATTTAAAGGAAGAGGACCCTAAAAGTATAACAGGTCCCACCATGCCTTGTGCTCGAATCGCTAGATTCAAGTCCAGTGTGCTCACCATTTATCCCCGGGGGCCCACAAAGCGGAATTTTCGTGGCGCGCTTTGGCAACCGTGTCCCCACGTGTGTCGTAGGCGCTTCATTGTGTCCGTTTCTGTCCTGGACGCGCCATAGGGGCGGACGCACGTGGGGAAGAAACACAATGGCTCTCCCCGGCGAGAAGCCTCACAGACCCCCACGTTTGCTTGACATTTTTCTCTGGCCCCTGGAGGGTTGAGTACCGACGTTTTCACAAATCAAAACTCTGCATTTGCTTCATTTCTAACCTTTTCTACCCATGGGTTTACAGAGAGAAGTGCCAACGCTTAATCGCCTAGGACATGTAGGAACACAGATAACCCAAGAAAAGAGTTAAATATAAAATAAGAATTTCCTGCTAATTTCGTAGATTAAGAAAAAACTTTTACCTTTTTTCAGTATTTTTACTTTCTTCTTTTCGCTTCTCCGCATTTCCTAATGGATCAATTGCCAGTATCATAGAACATCATTTCTGTTGTATTTACTCTTGTTTGGGTTGCATGTACAGTGTGTGTATACTAGAAAGAAATTTAGCGAGCAAAACAGTTTTTAAAACTTAAGATTTAGCCAACTTCTATCTGAAAGCAGTTTTGAAAAGTCTCTTTCTGGAAACCCCTCTCCACAACTCTAGCCTCCGAAATGGAAGGATGAGAGGGCTTCAGAAGGAAGGAGGATTGAACATTTCTGTTTGAGATATCGATTCCAAGTCATCACGCCTGCTCAGGATTAGAAGAGCGATGCACTGGCTGTACCCACATTTTTGGAAAAACAGCTTTATAGTGGTCTCCGAAATCCCAGGTGTTTTCCCAAAAGCATTTGCAGAGGTTTCCTATAACCTGTGTTCACTAAGGGACTGAAACTACCTGCTGCCAATTCATGAGCAAATATCATAACCGGGAAAACAGGGGGCTCCGCGTGGTTTTCCCTTCCCACAGTGGGTGCAGCAAGCGTTCCTGGGAGGAAAACTCTATCCCGTAGCCGGCAGGATTCGAACCTGCGCGGGGAGACCCCAATGGATTTCAAGTCCATCGCCTTAACCACTCGGCCACGACTACACGACTGGATCGATGTTCTGGATAAATTCTCATGAGGAATAAGAGCTACCCTGCAGCAAACTGGCTCTCCTGTTCCATAACTGCTCTGGAGTGCCTGTCGTCATCACAAAAAGATGAAGATCTGCAAGACCGCCATGTTGCTTACAAGAACCTACTGAAAATTGCAACACAGGCTTACGAGATACACATTCCCATCCCCGACAGCTGTATTGCTCCCCACATCTGAGAGATTGAGTCTAAAGACTCGGCCGGCTTCATGAGTAGCACCTGCCGCAATCAGCTACGGGAGACACGTATTTCCAACAAATCAGCTTGGGAATCCTCACAACTCCGTAAGTGATCCACGGATCAACCATCCTAAATCTTTCTAAAATCCGAGTTGGAATCAAAAGAACCCGTGCAGATAGCAGAGGATGGTTTCGATCCATCGACCTCTGGGTTATGGGCCCAGCACGCTTCCGCTGCGCCACTCTGCTTAACACGCGAGGCCCAGCTTCCGAAAACCAGATTCGAGGAATAAATTATGGCACTTTCTTCATTCCAGGTGGTTTGTGGCTGTATTTCCATAGTCGTCGCTAAGAATGGGAAAAGCATTAAGATGCTTGGACGTGACTACACGCCCCGTTCGAGTTCTAGCGGCTTAGAAGTCACTCCAGAAAGATCGGCGTTTGCTAGGGCTGGGACAGGGTCACGTTTCAGGTGTTTGGAAAACCAGACGCAGCCAACTGGCCTAATTTATAAAGGTGCAATTGCAAAAAATGGCTAACGGTGGCCTTCTTCAGCCATACACGAATACCAGAAGCACTATTACTTTAAAATGCTTTTTGTGATATTTCAGGGAAAATATTTTTCCCTAGCGTTGGGGGTTGGGGGGGAGGAAAATAATTGACCGAAACTGTTGCATTGGCCGGGAATCGAACCCGGGTCTCCCGCGTGGCAGGCGAGAATTCTACCACTGAACCACCAATGCTCGATGAATCAGAAGCATTTGACGATTTATATATATATATATATGTGATATATGTATTCCACTAGTAAAATAATTACAATACATGCTTTTTCCCCCCTAGATTTCCTTAAATTCCCTTCATTTTGCCCAATACATTTACTATATTGAACGGGTCCAGAATAAGCAACTGTGGCAAAAAAAATCAGTTTAAACGGAAGGCATGTGAATTTCTGAAATCCTTTATCTCCCTAGAAGCAGAGACTTCCAGAAGAACTCGGTTGTCATAAATCCTGTCCCGGGAGCAACTCTCATCTTTTCCCAGAGAGAAGTTGTAGGGAAGGAAAAAATGATTTTCCTTCTACCATCCTAAATTCCTGGTTGGGACCTCTGTGACAAAAGACAGATTAACAAGAGAAAAACAGGTATGCCAAGTGTATTAACATGTATGCAACATGTACACAGGGAGATACCCAGGAAACTGGTAAGGAAGACTATGGATGAAGGACAGCAGACTTTGCCCTCAAAATAAGATTCTTTGGGCTAAGAAACTCCAGAAACCAAGTGGAAGTTACCCTTTTGTAAGCCCTCCCGGGGAAACATTCGAGAATCCAGCTCAGAGATCTGATACTAGGCTCTCTCAAGAAAATCACATCCAGTCTTCTTCCAGGATGGAGGAGAGCCAATGTTTGCCAGGTCTGCCATAACTACCACAGACGGGGTGGCTCAGGCGACATTTATTTTCTCACATTTCTAAAGGCTAGAAGTCCGAGGTCAACCCTGTCAACAGGTGTGTAGATGGCTGTCTTCTCCTTATGCCTTCACATGGTCTTTGTGTGTGTGTTTGTGTCCTAATCTCTTTTTATAAGGACACAAGTCATCTTGGACTAGGGCATACCCATATGACCTCATTTCACTTTACTCAACCTCTTTTAAAGGCCCACTCCGAATACGGGCACATTCTGAGGTCCCAGGGATGGGGCGGGGGGGAGGGGGACGACAGAATTCAGCCCCTAACAGGCAGTTTGCAGGTGAAGCTCCTGCCCACAGTTCCTGAGCCTGGCGTGGGGGATGAGGATGTCTGTGGAGTAAACCCGGCTGCCTCTTCGCTCTTCCCAAACTGCTTATTGAGGATTCCGCTTTCTCAGGTCTGAGAAGTCAACTGTCACTCTAGTGACAAAATTTGGAGTTATCTCCTCTCCCAAACTTTTTGTCCTACTTGAATTTCTGTTTTAGAGTTGTTTTGAGTGGGATTTCTGGAGGATGCAAAAGTAAAGTCTTGTATCTAACCCCCCAGCCTTTGCCTGAGAGCCCTGCGGGGCAGCAGTGGATCCCTGGGTAAAAGCAGCCCGGCTCTGCCTTCGCCTCCCTCCTTCGGCCCCTCGGCTGCAGCCGTCCTTCCTCGCTGTGACCTCGGCCCCCATTCCCATCCAAAGACAGAGCACCGTTATCAGTCACCAGAGCACCGTGTTCCTCTCCTGGCAGTTACATCCGTTGTAACCTTACGGAATTTTTATGTACCGTTAGGTTCCTCCAGCTGGCCTGTAATATGTTTCAGGCATTGGCAGGACCTTGGCTTTCAACAATAATTTCACATTGTCAGGCACTGCGTTGCGATTATGTTCTTCCAACAAAAGCTCGACAAAGAGGCCCTTTCCCAGGCGGACCACGTGGCCTAATGGATAAGGCGTCTGACTTCGGATCAGAAGATTGAGGGTTCGAATCCCTTCGTGGTTGGTCTCCCCGATGTCTTTAACGAACTTCAAACCGTGCGAGGTGGTTGCTTTTAGCATTTAATAACCTTGTCGCCTTACTAGTTAATAACCTTATTGTCTCACTCAAAGTCAGTAACCAGAAGTCTCTTTTTCCACTTTAACAATTCGTCCTCCCTGCTTCTGCTCCACACCTTTCCTTTGGCTTCTTTTCCCCTCTCCAAGCATCTGTTTATCTCCATCTCCCCGTCGTGTCACCAGACAACCGCTTTCTCCCGGGGGCGCGTCTCAGAAGTGCGGGCTTGCCCGCCAGCCCGTCCCTCTCAGCTCCACCCTCCACCTGCAAAGCCGGGATCCTCGCGGGAAGGCGGCGTGAGAACTCGGGTAAACCTCGGTAAAGGCTGCCGGCGTCTCCTCGTTCTCCCTGCCCGCTCCGCAGCCCTGCGAACAGGGCCTCTCGGTCTGCAGCGCCCACCCGCCTGCGCTCCGAGTGCTGTAACGGGGGTCCTCTGCAGCAGGGGGAACTCCCTAGCAAAGCCTGGGGAGGAGAAAGGCAGAAAAAGGTCAACGGGTCTGACAAAAGTCCCCTCCAACAAATGTACAGAAATGCTGAAATCAGAAACTCACCATCTGCAATTGTCAGAGAAACCGTAGACTCCGGCCAAGAGCATTCGCGACCTCGAAAACGTGGTGTCAATGCCAAGCCCGTATCACTTGCTAATTGCCAAGGGAGAAAGAAAGAGCCCGGAGGCGCCGCTTTCTCCTCTCGCTCAGGAAGTCCTGGATCAAGTACACGGTGTCAAGCCCCAAACTTTCAACCTGAACCTAATCTAGTCAACGAAAGGGACCTCATTATTTAGACTTAACTTCTAGTTTAGTGTAGAAGAATATATTAAAAGTTGCCACGAGGAAGCAGACAGATTCAGAATGTGGGACATTCTCCAAGACGAAGGGCTTGGACTTTCTAAAAAGTCAGTGTGAAAGCAACTGCAGCAGCAACAAACCCTTGGGAGACCGCTCTAAACTAAAAGGGCCTAAGGAGACGTTACAGCTGAGGAAGTGAATGAACTTGGACTGGATCCTGGTGAGAAAAACTGGCTCCAAAAGACACAGCAGACACTTAAATGAGGACTGGATATTAGATGGTTTTCTCAAGAACTGCTACCATTTTTAGCTGTGATAAGGTACTTTGGTTATATAAGAAGTGGGTTTACATGTTAGGACTAATACGGCAAAATGTTAACTGTTGAATCTGGGTGGTGGGTATACAACTAATTCCCTATTCTTTCAACTTTGGCTATATGTTTGAAAATTTCAAAATAAAATTTTGATTAAAAAAACAAAACCAAAAAGACTTGGCAGCAGCTGACCTATTTAAACAAAGACCCTGAAGAAGAAGCACAGGCCTTCGAGGAGACAGAGCGTCAGCGTGAAGAAACCAGGCCCTGCGGGGAAGGGCAGACCCTTCTACCTCAGGATCCGCAGGCTCCTTGAGAGCTGGTGAGAGAAGGAGCTGAGAAGGTAGACAGCTGCCCGGGATGAGGGCCTCTTATGCCACCTGGGACCTTCCCTGCAGGCCACAGAGCTCCTGCGAAGAGGGGAAGGGACGCAATCAGATTTGCATTCTCAGCTGAATACACAGGTTAGCGCTGACATGGCCCCACCCACATAACCTGCCCTAAGCCACTTCTCTGGTGCTATCTGTCATTGCTACCCTGCCCAGGATCACGTAAAAGTGATGTTCCAGCAGGACAGAACTTTCTGTGGTTTCTCTCAGTCTCTGAGGTTGAGGTCTAGAACGCTACCATCCTCTCCACTTGGGCTCACATCCTTCAGATATGAACTTAAATATGGTTCATTCCACATATATTTATTGAGTACCCACTTAGTCAGAGGTAGTGAAGGCAGGACTGGAAACTTCCTTCACCAAGTTTGGAGGCCAATGAGCGACACACCAAGTGACAATGTAAGATGTTGATGACCAGGATCTGGCGCCCCTCTGAGAGGCCCTCTCACATACTCAACTGTAGATGTCCACTTCTGTAATTGTTTGCTCCAGAAATCACTCAGAGGGGCCATCGAAGGAACACCACTGAATCAATTGCCTGGCACAACATGCTGCTCAGAGTTAAATGTTTGGAAGAATGAAGAAATGAATGAATCAGTTCAGGGACAAGGGATTGGAGACCAGAAGACTTCTAAGAAGTTGTTGCCATAACTCCTATGAGAAACTGCAAAAACCTGATCTAAGACAATGGGCCTGAGGGATGGGGGGGAAAGCCAGATTTGGGAAATAATCACGAGGTTGAATTGAAGGCCTGGTGACCTCTAGGCTGTGGGGAAAGAGTCAGAGAGGAAGAAGGTTAGGAAGTTCTAAGTCTTTGGTTTTGGGATCTGGGTGCTTCTGTCAAAATTTGGGTTGTTGGGAGGAGTTCTAGTTTGGCGGACAGGATGCAACATCGATTTTGGGATGTATTGCGTTTGAGATGCCCGTGGACATGAAAAAGAAGTAACTAGGACAATTGTATATTCTGGAACCCAGAAGAGAGGTCTGGGCTGGAGATGATTTTCAGTCCATCAGCACATAAGCAGTAATTTATCAGTCATGATCTAGCCTTCTTCTGTTCAGAGAATGGAACTACTGATGACACACAGAATCCTTTACTTGCACACAAATGCGGCCACACACATACCCAGACAGATGACATGGTGACAGCAGTCGTGTGGTTTCAGAAATGTGGAGCTCCTGGGGTCCTGTTCTTGCTTGGGAGGTGGTCTTTGCACATATTTTAAAACTATTATCCACAGAATATCAGACAAAGTTCTTTTTCACCTTGTGAGAAAAGGACCCCGGGAGTGAAGTGGACCTGATTCTCAGAAATATTTTCTACTTTCCTATTGTATTCAAAAATGTTCTATCTGCTGCTTTAAAATATTTGGAGCTTGATGAAGAAACAGGAAGCAGGCTTCCCTGTGGATTTTGATGTATCCCCATTTTCTGAATTTAAAACGATGATGATGTTCACAGTTGTCCTATTAGAAGTCCTGA
>PVJL010013681.1:25000-31179 GCA_004026885.1 Lyroderma lyra
GAGCCGGAGACCCCCGGCCCCAGCCCTTGAAGACTCGGCTTTGCTAATTACCCTGTTCCAATCTGAGCCTCAAGCAAGAGCGTGTGCAGAACCCCTCAAACCCCGGGTCCTAGCACCAAGTCACCCTTATTGGTCACTTTGACCTCGGACCCCGGGTCTGAAGTCCGGCTTTGTCGGTGTCCACGTTCCTGTTCCCCCGCGAGAAGAACTAAGAAGGCCGGAACTTTTAACGCCAAACCACACACTGGAAACAGAGCGGGGCGAGTTCCGGGACGAACTGCTACGGCAAGCGCAGAAGTCCAAACGTCCCAACCTCATCTGGGCGCGAAGTGCGTAAGTCTGACCTTCCTAATAACCTTCTCATTACACTTGGGGACCCCTGCTATCAGTGACGATGTATTAGTTCATGATAGCATCAACATAATGGGGAACACCCTATTACCAGAAAATGCTTTCCTCTAGCCCAAGGATCTGGAACCTTTTTTTTTTTCTGTAAAGGGCTGGATATTATTTATTGTCTGGCTTTGCCGACCATGTGGTCTCTGTCATAACCACTCTCGTAGCGCTGCCAGGGATGAATGGACGAGTCCTAGTAAACCTTATTTATGGGTGCTGAAATTCGAATTTCATATCATGTTGATATGTCACAAAATAGCGTTTCCTTTTCCCGCCTCCTCAGTACAGAAAAGACCACTAGAAAGAGGATGGGTGGCTGCAGAGTGCCGCCTCATCACATCCTCAGGACTCTTTGTCGGAGAAGAACCTTTATTGTGTAGGCCAGTACAGCGATCTGCCATGCACGGTATGAAATCAGCTCGTGCTGGCTGGAGAGCTAGAGCTGAGGTCCTTGGACCTCAACCCCCTTCTCCCACATCGACGACCCTCATTAACTACAGTCTGTATCTCTTTCTTCCCTCGTGTTATTAAAATATCAAATAAAAGAGCGCAGAGGGGAGGCTTTCCAGGGGAGACGGGATCACAGCTGGGTTCATTCAAGACAGGTCCTTCTCACAGACAACCGAAGTGGAATTTAGCAAGAACACAGGACTGACCCAGCTTCTTTCTTCATGGGAAAAAGGTAGAAAGACAAGTTGCTTGGGGAGAATGCCATGTGACAATGAAGGCAGAGATAGGGTGATATGCTTCTGCACCCCGAGGAAATGCCAAAGAATGCCAGCAGGCCCCCGGAAGCTAGGGCAGAGCCTGGAGCAGATCCTCCCTCACCACCCTCAGAAGGGCCCACCCTGCGGAGACCTTGACCTCCAGCCTCCAGTACTGAGCGGACAATCTTCTGCTGTTTAAGTCACCCAGTTGGTGGCACTCTGTGCAGCCCTAGGAACCCAGTGTACACCTGTACAGTGATTTTACGTAGATGCGTAGTTTGTAGTGATATATATTGTATTTATCATTTTCCATCACAAAACTCTCAGCTCTGCCTCATGGTCAAATGAAAAGGTTCTTACAGCGTTAATATGAAGAGAAATAAGTGCATTTTTAGCTTTCAGATTATTTTTTTAAATCGCCATCAAAGACTACAATTAAAAGGTAAATTTTCAAGTCTCAAAATCCTGTCTCTTGGGTAACAAAGGCAGAGTCCCACAGGACATGGGAGATAGCGTTTATGCCACAAGACAGTAATCATAGAACAGTACTTCTCAACCTGCAGGTCCTGGGCCATTAATGGGTTATACACTCAATATATTGCATACTGATCAATACTTAAAAAAAAAAATCAAACAGAACAGAATGGAACTGTAAGGGAATACAGTATAAATTTGAATGTGTGTCCTGCTTAACAATATAAAATGTATGTCTTAATGAGGGTCACAGTAAAAAAAAAAAAAATTTTTTTTTGAGATTACATAAAGATGTGGGAACTTGGCGGGACCCAGCATTGGGGGTTCCCGGGCCCGACGTGCAGCGGGGCGCAACGGCCACTAGAGGGAGGTGAAGCCCAAAGATTGGCACCCGAGAACTCAGGAGGAGGAGGCGGTAGGAACCAGGAGGTCTGGGGGAGACGGGAGATGGAGTCCCGTCTTGTTGCTCCTGGTCCCAGAATGAAGAAACCTGCGGACCCAAACCCCACCCTCTAGCCTGGAGTCCAACCTCATCACCCAAGCCCAAGAAGAAATAAGAAATTTTAAAAAACACACAGAAACAAATGACAATGAAATTACAACGTATCATAATTACTGGGGTGCAGCCAAAGCAGAAATAAGAGGGAAATTTATATCATGGCAGGTCTATCTCAAGAAACAAGAGAAAGCACAAGTAAATAAACTAACATCCCATTTTAAAGAACTACAAAAAGGACAGCAGCACAAAGAAAGCCCAAAGTCAGAAGGAAGGAAATAATAAAAATTAGAGTTAGCCAGTCAAGTCCAGGCGACCCCACTGGGACCAGCTACACCCCAGACCCCCCCAGACCAACGAAGGAGATAAATAAATGTAGATATAACCCCTTGAGATGTTGGGTGTTTGTTCGGAGGCATGTTTGCAATAGAAACCTATCTAATACCCATAGAACCAGTACATAGCAAGGGTTATTACAATAATTTTTAAATATAATAATGGCAACTCCTAGCCACTGGTTTGTTAGGGAGGCCTACTTGGTGCCATCTGAGGCCCCCCATGTTGTGGATCAGAGCAACTGAATCCTGCTGGGCATGAAAGTTCAGGCAGGGACATGAGGAGGAAGGACTTGTGCTGTCCCCACCCCAAGGAAGGTGCTGAAAACAGGGTTAACTCCAGGGCCCCTTTTGGATAAAGGTTAACCCCAAGGGTGAGAAGAACCCCCTTGCAATCTGTTTACTATCCCCCAAATCTAGTTAATGAGGGGATAGAGCATTTTGTTCCATAAAAGACTTTAATACAATGTAACAGTAGAGCAAATGAGTTGTTAAGGTAAATAACGATGATGAATTCCGTGTGTGTGTGTGTGTGTGTGTGTGTGTGTGTGTGTCCCTATCTCTCTTTTTTTATTCAACCATGGGTTTGGGTACCTGCCTTTGTCACTAACTTCATTCCTTCAAGTTGCAAAGGTGACGTAGCTGAGGGCTTTGCCTGGGGATAGGGTTATAGAGTCCGCAAGCCCTGACATCAGAAACTGGGTACCAGAGGAGACTGGATATCCTGAAGACAAGCTTCTCACATTCCACACACTGGCCTCAGGTACAGACTATTTTTGAAACACACAGAAATTGGGTTTAAAGGTATGTGCTTTGTTCAGCACCTGGACGAGCCTTTACCGGTATTAATATGAAGAGAAATAAGTGCATTTTTAGTTTTAAAATTATTTTTTTTAATCACCATTGAAGACTACAATTTGAAGGTTAATTTTCGAGTCTTAAAATCCTGTCTCTTGGGTAACGAAGGCAAAGCCCCACAGGACTGTCCGTTAGACATGCCGTCCCTGCAGCCCAGCAAGTATTTCTGGTGGGCACCTCTCCTCTGGCTAATGACAACCCCACAAAATAATAATAATAATAATAATAATAATAGCAGCAGAACAGATTACCTCCAGCATTCACTTGCTCTTCCCAGTGTAGATAATCAGAAAAGGTGGCTTGCTTTTTGTGTGGTTTGATTACCTGCTTTCGCCACGGAGGCTGAGAAATCTCACTGTCCACCCAGATTCAGGTTTGCTTCCTTCCGTAACACAGAGTCATTGCCAGTAAGTCGTCGTCCAGCCAGGGGACACATTTCCCAGCTTCCCTGGCATTTGGGTGATCCATGGACCCGCTCTCACCCATGGAATGTGGGTGGGAGTGAGGTCGTCACCTCTGGGCCAGCGCCTTTGGGAGGTGGCCACTTTCTCGTCCTTCTAGAATAGCGGTTCTCAACCTGTGGGTCATGACCCCTGTGGGGGTCGAACGACCCTTTCACAGGGGTCACCTAAGGCCATCGGAAAACACACATCAAGTGTTTACAGGACGATTCATAACAGCAGCAGCATTACAGTTACGAAGTAGCAACGACAATAATTTCATGGGGGTCACCACAGCATGAGGAGCTGTACTGAAGGGTCGCGGCGCTAGGAAGGCTGAGAACCGCTGTTGTAGAATGTGCCTCTGGGGCCCTAGAGCGTGTACAGTTTTAGGTCCCTCGTTACGGAAAATACACAACATGGTGCATTTAGATGAAGAGCCGGCCCTCGGAAGCAGACGTGTTTGCTTGATCTGCAGAGAGCCCCCCTCTCGGGGCTGAGAGGGTCGTCTGTGCACCCTCAGCCTGGCCTTTGGGTCAGGCACTTCTGCTCCTGTGACCCAAGTGTGCCCATCCTGTGACCAAGCCAGAGAACAGACGTTTTGTGTCACTCACGCCCCCGTGCCAGCACCCAGGGCAGGTGGGGACTGCTGAGTACGTGTAGGTAAAAGCCTGGCCCAGGGAACAAGAAAAGAAGTGACTCCTTTTGTGGGATCTCTTCGGGCACATTAGCCCTGTGCTCTCACTGGGGGACTCCGCACGGCGGTGTGACACCTCTCGGCTGGCCGCTCTGTCCCCTGCTCCCTTGGGCTGTCTGTGGTTGTCACAGGGCTGCTCAGAAGGGGACCCACCTCTCACTGGCCTGTCTCAGCTGGGGTCCTGCTCCTCAGGACCAGTGTGGGCAGGTGAGGCAGAGTGCGCAGGGCCTGCTGCCGTCACGCTCTGCAGTCACCCTGGCGTGGTGGCCCCCGAGCCCGGCGACTTGGGTCTTGCCGGTGAATGTCCGCCGGCCTCCCTTGTGGCAGAAATGGGGACCCGAATCCCTCCCCGGCAGGCTGGTGCGATGGATCCATTTCAGCGGTTCCTCTGCTGGGCCCAGGGCGGCCCTGCCCTCGCAGCGTGCGGGGCCTGCTGGAATTTTCTATGCCCGGAAGGATTTCTTGGACCGGAGGCCTGCCCACCAGCACACAGAGGCCAAGCGGCCCCTTCTGGTCTCCGGGGACCTGGGGAAATCCCGACGTGCCCGAGGGGACCACACAGCCCAGGCGGGGCGGCCCAGGGCTCACACGAACCCGCACGCCGTGGCCCGAGGGCAGCCGTGCACCACCGCCCGCCGCTGGGCTTCCCCACCGCCCAGGGGAGCTCTGGGAGCACTCGCGCCACCGTGTCCCCAGGGCGACAGCGACTCCGGCCCGTGTCTGTCCTCAGCTGCATCCGTTCTGCCGGCCGCGACTAAAGATCCCTCCTCAGGAAAAACAACTCGGCGTTCTCTGACTGCGTGCCCCCGACCCTGCCCGCTGGCCACAGCTCCCCGTGCCCAGTGTCCCCTACCTCCCTGTCACTAATGCCCGTGGGACCAGGCACAGCGTGCAGCCAGGCGGGCGGACGTGCGCTTCATCCCGGCCGTGTGCTCTGCCCCGACCCCGCGCAGCTGGCCGCCTGCCGTCTCCCGACCACACGCCCGCGCTGTGGCCAGCAGGGCCCGCTGGGCCCGGGGACCTCGTGCCCGGCGGTGTGACCGCCACGCGAAGGGTGAGGCTGTGGACCAACCCAGGTCTGCGCGGGCCGGTCTCACCCTGGGCTTCTCGGCCTGGAATGATGGGTTTCGTACCTCACAGACGTAGGAGGGCTGCGGGGGCCGGCGTCCACGCTGTCGTGGCTGTCCCGGAGGGCCAGGGCTGTCTCTCTTTCAGAGCTGCCCGAAAAGGTGGGCCGGGCCCGGCCTCTTCCTAGTCACACTCTCCTCTGCCGTAAACGTGGTCAGCAGGTGGCCACAGTGACCACCTCATTAATGCACGACTTCCTGCCCCGATGCTGTGCCGGTGGACCTGTCACGTCATAGAAGACGCGACACCGTGTGTCATGACATGCTGATCACACAGCTCCGCACTCGGGAGTGACTCACGCGGCTCAGCACAGACCCAGCGCCGTGGGACCGGGGGCAGGACCGGCCGTACCGTCCGCTCGGGGCCACGGTCCCTTCTAGCCTCCCCTTTCCCCTGGGCGCCTGCCCAGCCGATCGGAAAACCGGTTCTTTCCAGAGCGAGACTTGATCCCGGCTTCCAGTGAGCAGGCTCGCTCTGTCTCTCTGTCTCTCTGTCTCTGTCTCTCTGTCTCTGTCTGTCTGTCTGTCTGTCTGTCTCTCTGTCTCTGTCTCTCTGTCTCTGTCTGTCTGTCTGTCTGTCTCTCTGTCTCTGTCTCTCTGTCTCTGTCTCTCTGTCTCTGTCTCTCTATCTCTCTGTCTCTGTCTCTCT
>PVJL010013682.1:0-31134 GCA_004026885.1 Lyroderma lyra
AAAGAAAAAGAAGGCAATAATTAGATTTCGAATGTTAAATAAATATGCACGGGTAATCAATTACATCTCGTGAAAAACGACGACGAAGGAGAAATATTTTCTAATTAGCTGTGCATTCCTTTTCAAAACAGGGCCGGACACCTGCACCTCCCCCTGGGAGACCTAATGCAGGACTCTAGCCACGCCAATGGCGAACGGAATGTTCCGTGCAGGACTGATGGGTTCCACCCGGAAAAGACCACCGCTCCGACCACCCCTCCACCACCCCCGCCACCCCAGCTCACTGTTAGGACACCCGCAACCGACATCAAAATTGAGGGAGCGCAACGCCACCACGGCGGGAGCGACGCAGCGCGGAGGGAGCAGAGCAAGGGCCAGAGCGCCCCCTAGTGGCTCGGCGCTGCTCTTCCGCGATTGGCAGGAAGAAAGCCACTTTCTGGCAACTTCCAGCTCCCAATTACATAGTCAAACAAGAAATTAATTCTAGAGCAGAAACTCATTCTTTAAAGAGGAAGTGAAGGAATGTGAGGCTGACATGAATACCAATAAATATCAACTGAAAGAATGTTCAGTAGGTTCCAGAAAAACAGCACCTATGAGTTCACCTGCTGAGTATGATTGTGTTCTGTCGCTATCAGTTAGGGATCGTTTATTCTGGTACATTCTACACGTGTTTATCCTTATGCACCTAAAGCCCTCCTAAATTATCTTCATTTCAGGGATAATGGAACTAAACAGCTCCCAAGGACACGAACCAGAACAAATGCTTTCTGGAACCTATCATTTCAGTTAGGTTCGTTTTTCTCCTAAGTTTCATTCCCTGAGCTGTGCAGGTGGTTTAAAAAAAAAAAATTGTCTAAAGCAAACTGTGGTTCCTGGGAAACAGCCCACTGCCTGCTCAGCAGGGTTTCTCACCCTCAGCACTGCGGACACAATGAGTGGGTGATGGTCAGTTGTGGGGATGTCTGTGTACAGAGGACTTTTAGCAGCAGCCCTGGGATCACCCCCACATGCCAGGAGCACCCCACCTCAGTTGTGACAACCAAAAACATCACCAGACATGGCCAAAAGTCCCTTGGGGGTTGAAATTACCCCCAGATGAGAACCACTGTCCGAGCTGTTCTTCAGGCCACCAGCGTCACAGAAAGAATGTATTGATTAATCTCCTAACGAGAGGAATGATTAAGGAGGAAATGCCATGTAAAGGGAACTTCAGGGGCCTCCACAGTAGGGATGATGTCAGGAAGACAGGAAATCAGGTCTGCCCACGTGCAGTTCGACGAGAAGGCCCAGATCTTGTTTTTAGGATCATCAACCACAATGTACCCTCTGAGGATGTAAACATCATAGCACCTACCAGTTACTAAGCATTTCATAGGCTAGACACTTCTCTCGGTGTGTTTCTTCCTTTTTCTTATAAGGTACAAGTGTATATAAAGTGTGCTGAGTATGTTTCAAGTATTAATTCATTTAATCCTCACAACCCTATCAGATGGGTACTACTATTGGCCCTATTTTACAGATGAGAACACTGAGGCACAGAGAGATTAAATAACTCACTCAGTTCCCACACTCGTCGGTGGAGGCATGTGGGTAAGGATACAGTCAGTCTTGCTCGTGGTAACATCAGGGAGCAGAACGAGGCGACACCACCATTCCTCAGGTTGTCACAGACACTAGGAGCGATGAACAGCCACGGAACGCCTGAGGTGGTTCTTACTCTCCTCTCAGGTCTGGAAGCCTCTGAAGGAGAGTAAGGAATGCAAAGGGCCGCCTCCCCAGGAAAATCCAAACCTGAGCATGAATACACGAGCATCATTTCTACACATTTGCGAGAGGCTTCCAAAGTCTCTGGAACTATCCATGGGCCTCCAATGAAGGCTCCAGACAATATAGTCTAGGCTCTACCCTGGACACTTCATATACCTCCTCAGACTCCCACAAGCTGGTCCTAGTCCCTCCATTTCATGGATTGGGAAACTGA
The DNA here is from genome assembly GCA_004026885.1 of Lyroderma lyra. NCBI lineage: Eukaryota > Metazoa > Chordata > Mammalia > Chiroptera > Megadermatidae > Lyroderma > Lyroderma lyra. The sequence continues at coordinate 1,985 of PVJL010013682.1, forward strand.
GGCCAGAGAAGTTACGGCATTTCCCCAAGGTGACACAGCTCTTGACTGGCATGCCCGACCCCATTGTTCTTTCCACCCCAAGAGACTCCGCAACTCAGTTTATCCATGGTCACCTACACCGGGGCATTATAAAAACTAAAGGACACATAATGTGCAGAAAGGACGCACATGCCTAACCTTCTAGCAGCCCTGAGGATGGACACTTGTCAGTGACAATGTAAGGGATGCTGGCCACTGAGAATCAAAGCCTGAAAGCGAAATTTGCCTCTTATGAAGAAGGCTGAGCCATTCATCTTTACAAACCTCAGAAGACAGCGTCTTTTCAAAGAAGACCCCAGGAGTCTGGCCCCTCACACAAATGCCGTCCTGCGTCTTTCCAGCCAGTCGTGTTTCCTACATTGGCCAACACCTAACCATCGGCAGAAAAAGTCATGGGACGAATGTCGAAGCCAGTGTGTTTACGGATACTAGCTCACCTAGCCAAGGGTCATTCAAATTCAACTCAACAATCTACACATTTGCAACGGAGACAGTCAGCCAAGGGGAAATGAAGATGCCAGCCTTTGACATCAAAACAGCTAACAGGGCTAGGAAGACACCAGAAACATCCAGATTTCGACAGCTTGGCTCTGTAATGGCTGCAGAGGAGAACGTGGGAATCGTGACTTCTTTCCCAGAACAGATGAATAGAAGCACAGGAATCCTTGAGGGCAGCCTCCTCCACTTGACAGTTGGGGAAACTGAGGCACAGAGAGGTCAAGGAGCCAGAATCAGAGCCAGAATCAGAACCAAGTTTTCCTGATCCTCAAGCTCACGTGCCTTCTACTACTACTGCCTCCTCCCCGTAGAAAGGGGGTGGGGGAAGGGTGAGAGCCTCTCACTCATTCACTGCCCCCATGGACTGGGCGTCCACCATGGACCGGGCTGCCCCTGCAGACCAGGCATCCACCCAGGACCAAGCTAGAGGAGCCATGGTGACTAAAACGGATGTGAGCCCGCCCTGGGGAACTCACTTTCCATTCATTCCTGCAGAACATTTTTTAACATTTTCCATGCTTGCTGGAACCAGAATAAACTTTAATTCGTTCATGCATTCCTTCATTCCTTCAGCTAATGTTTCTTGAGTGACAAATCCGCATCAGGCAGGATGTCAGGCCCCGGGACATGGCAGTGACCAACATTAGTGCCTGTCCTTGAAATTTGCCTCTTATGAAGAAGAGTACCTTCTGGGGAGATAGAGAAATACACAGACAGTGTGTTCAGTGCTGATTCAGGACACCAGCAGTCAGGGACATGAAAATCAGCGGGTGGTGTGATGAGGGTGCAGAAGGCAAGCTCTTTCAGATGCGTGGTCAGAAAAGGAAAACCTCTCTGAAGAGGGACATTTTAACAGACAGGAATGCTTTCCTCTGGGGGTGGAGCATTCCAGAAGCTGTGGGTTTCCAGGAACAGTGGCAGGGGGTAGGGGGGAGTAGACGTGAATCCATCTCCCCCTCATCCTAGCAATGGGACTCTACCAGTTTCTCTCCAGCCTCCGTTTTTCCAACTATAAAAGGAGGCCAACACTCCCACTTTGCAGAAATGCTGTGAAAATTAAACGGTAATACAGAAAAAGCCGGGTTCACAGCAGGCAAAGTAAATGAGGAGGTGTCCATATCATTAATTTTCTCTAGGCCCTCCTTGAAGGAAAATCCTCCCAGCTGGCTCTCCACCTGCCACCAGCACCAACCCAGTCCCTCGTCCCACAGGCCTCAACTCCACTGGCATCCAAGAGAAACCCTTCCTGATAACCCACCTTAAAACAGCAACCACTCCCCCACCCCTCATGCTTGGCCTTTCTAGCACTTGTCAAGATTTGCAAGGACAAGTTCATGGGTTTGCTGATATCACTGCTGTCTGTCTTCCCTGCTGGCCTGGCAACTCCTCAGGCTGGAACTCTGACTTTCTGTTCGTCAATGTGCAGGCTGAGATTATCATGCGGTCTATCACATGCTAAAATCAGGGCATAAACAGTTTTTGAATGGAAGAAAGGATCTAGCAAATAGTGAAAGACAGAATAGATAAAAAGAGAAGAAAATGAAAGAAAATAAATGCACTTTTCCTTTGTCAAAAATAGCACTCCCCAAAAAATTTGCTAAGAAGATAGATCATATATTAAGTGTTCTTATAAATGAATCAATAAATCAATAAAGTGGGAGAAAACTTTTGCAGGTGAACTGGGTATGTTTATGGCATAAAATGTGGCAATGGTTTCATGGGTATATGCTTATTTCCAAACTCATTAAGTTGCATACATTAAGTATGGACAGCTTTTCATATGTCAGTCATACTTCAATCAAGTTGTTTTTTAAAAAGAAAACAGACAGACAGAAAAGCACTGCCCTGAGAATTCTAAATGCCATTCCTGTCTCCTGCTTCCACTGGCAGACCATGGACAGCTCCCTGGCTCTCTCGGACAAGCCTTCCCACCCAAACCAGCGGCTACAGGGAGTAAAGATTGATGTCCTTGTGAAGTCTCAGGACAAGTGGGACAGTGTCTGCGGCTCTCAAAGAGCACAGGAGCACCCACACCCTCAAAGCCCTCTTTGGATATCAGAGGGAACACCCCACCATGTGGCACCAAATGCCCACCCTGGTTGGACCCCATAAACCCCGTTTACTGCATCCCTTTGGCCAGCACTTCCTTGGCTTAGGAACTTTCTGGCTGGACCAAGCAGCAACACTGTTAGGTCTGCTGAAGACACTGACATGACACCCTGAAGCCGAGGACACCCACATCACAGCCTGTGGGGCAGCGCCCGCCCTTCCCGGTCATGAGGACCCCGAGACAAGCCAAGATGGGACAGGCTAGGGCAACACTCACAGCTCCAAAGGGACCGTGGCCCCCGATGGCACTGCCACTGGACATCAGAGCCCGCTGGCATGAGTTCCTCATTCACAAGTGCATTCAAAGGCACTGGCAGGCTGCCAGATTAGCCCACAAAGGGCAGAACATGGTCAGGCTGCCAGATTAGCCCACAAAGGGCAGAACATGGTCAGGCTGCCAGATTAGCCCACAAAGGGCAGAACCGCTGCTTGCCAAGCACACAGACACCAGGAAGAAGAGGCAGGGAGGACAGAGTTAACTTGTGTCCCCAAGAGGGATACAAACATTCAGACTCAGCACTTAGAGCAGAAAGTGCCCCTGAAAATAAACAAGCCTGGGGTGCTCATCCTGAAAACCCAGTGTCCTCACTCAGGAGAACTCCTTCCTTTAGCAAAAATGCAGCAATGAGCAGTTTAGGCTGTGAGACCTGGGTGCCCACCACTGGGGCCTCAGGGACGATGGAGCATGTCCCTGCAGGTAGCCCCAAAGCAGGAAGAGCTGTGAAGGCTCTGGAGTCAGAAAACAGGATAGTCAGCCACTTCACCACTTACTCTACCTAGGAACCGTGCCTGGCACATAGTAGGTGCTCAATAAATATTTAACACTTTGTTTCGGGGTCATATTGGCACACCCATGTTTCATTACCAGTGATGACAAGGCCCAAAACATCGTCTTGCCTCTCCAAAAAGGTCTTGGCAAACTTCAACTCTCCTTCACTTTTGTTCATTGGTGAGCTCCTTCAGGACCATGTTTGCACACACCTTTCTCACGTCAAGATTTTCAGTGAAGATTTTCCTAACTGTTTCTCTATCAATGTTTACTTGGTCTGCTATGCTTCCCCCAGTCACCCGACAATTTTGACGCACAATTCCATGGATTTTTGCAATCTTTTTGTCAGTTCTGCTTATTACTGGCTGCCCTGACCACTCCTCTTTAGTAACACTTTCTGTCCCCTCAGAAAAATGTCTAATCCATTTGTACACTGTTGTTTTCTTCATGGCATTATCCCCATAAACTTGAACTAACATGTCCCTGATTTCACTTCCACTCTTGTCAAGCTTAACAAGAAATTTAATGTTGGTTCCTTGCTCAAATTCAAGCTCTGACATTCTTGCGACAGCACACAAAAACACACAACAACAATAATGAATGCCACTCAGCAAGACACCGCCACATGTCGACACGAACACAGCTGTGAGACACAGATACACCGAGGTTATGACATCTTACCTAGTTGTTTGTACAGCGCTGCCAATATAAGTGTGCGATGGCAAGTTCGCGAACTTAATGGTCAGGCCACGTAAGAAGAGGAAGAGACACCAGGGATGCACAGAGAAAAGGCTAAGAAGAGCACCCCTCCCACCAGAAACCAACACTGTCAGAACCTTTCTCTTGAACTTCCAGCCTCCAAAACTGTGAGAAGTAACTTTCTGTTGTTTAAGCCGCCCAGTCTGTGCTGTTTCGTCATGGCAGCCCGCGCTGACTAACACACCCTGCACACCCAGACAGACTCACTCTTCCTATTTTTCTGTGATGACAGGACATGGGGACAGGAAAGGGGTACATGAGCCAAAACCCCCCTCCAGTCAGTTTCTAAGAACCCTGATCTCTCATCTGAAACAAAAAGCATGGACAGGAGTTCCCTGGTGGCGTAGTGGCTAAGGCTTCGGCGCTGTCAACGCTGTGGCCTGGGTTCGATTCCCAGCCAGGGAACCACCCACATTAAAAAAAGAAGAAGAAGAAGCATGGACAACAGTGCTGCCCTCTGAAGGCACCCTGAAATTTACAGCCACCTCCGAAATCAGAATGCACACACACACAGTCACCCCCACGAACTATGTTACTACTGAGTATCCAGGCTCCGAGCGTGAACTCTTCCTCAGAGATTCAGTCGGAAACTCTGAGACGTCTCTATTGGCGAACACAGGAAACACCACTGCTGGACTTACCCCCTTAGAAGCTGTGTGACTAAATAGGAGAGAGTCTGGGCTCCTGCGTCAGCACAACTCAAGTGCATCCTTAGTGAAAACACACAAGTGGGACCAGCCACTCCTCAGACAGAGAACAGCTGAGGGGACCCACACACCGTGATCTCTGTGGACCCCAAAAGCAGCTGCCAAAGTACACCACTCAGCTGAGAGGGCAGGAAATCTATTGGCAACAGAATGCCGGGTCCCCACTGCAGTGCATGAAGCCACCTGGACCCCCCTAACCGGTGCCTGGCATGAGGCGCCTAGGAAGCCTGGTACTCACAGCCGCGACCTCGGGGTCACTGCCCTTTCCGAGACAAATGGGAGGAGGCACGAGCTGGATGCACCTAGAGCCACGGTCAGCCCTCATCCGTCACGGAGGCGAACGCGGCCCACGCGAAGCCAGCGCCCCAGGTGCTAGGACGCGGCCTTCAGCACCAGTGATCAGAGAGGACAGTCGTGGCTCCTTGTCCCTCCTCCAGCCCCTCCGATTCCTTCCAGAACTACCCTGGTGTCTCTTGGTAACAACGGTCACAGTCACTCTCTGGCCAGGTCACACTATCGAGGCCAACCTAACTACTCTGCTTCCTCACCATCGCCTCCATTTTTACAGTTACTTGCTACTAACAGCCACCGCGAGCGCCTCTCCGAGCTCAGTAATCGTGCCGAGTTGCCCTGTGAAATAAAGGCATGCAAGTATTTCCACATGGACTGTCAAAGAGAAGAAAAGTTATGGGGCCAGGGAAGTACGGTGGTGAACAAGGACCTGGGAACGGGACCCCAGCCCCCTCGGTGTCCTCATCCACGTGTCCCCCATCCCGGCTGACTTGAAACAACTGCTCGGCTGAATTCAAGGCTGGGATGTGCCCTGAGAGATGCCACACTCTCGTTGCACAAAGTAGGGGCTCCCCTCACTACCCTCCTGCCTGAGTCGGGGGATGCTGGGTGTCTCCCAGACACCACTCCCTGTTCCAGCCTCAGCAACGACCTCTCGGGGGGGTGGCGTGTGGGGTGCACGCTGCCTCCTCAGCCCCGGGACTGATGTGGGCCACACGAGCGGGACACCGTGTACACCTCCAGAAGGGGCCTCACAGCTGAGGGGGGGGTCATGTTTTTTGCACCGTGGGCCCAGTCCGGGGAAGCCCCTGGGCCTCATCTCAGAAAGAAAAAGTATTAAATAAGAGAAACAGAGTTACACAGGAAATGACGATACTGAAAGAGAATTAACAAAATGCAGGAAACAGAAGTGGCGGGGTGATACACAGGCTTCTATTATCTCATTTAAAAACCACCCATCTCCAAGCAGAAACGACACTGGGTTCATTTTCACGTCACAGTTGTCACAGGCACTGCGACTCCTTTCGGCCACTCCGTTTCTAGCACAGTTGTCGTTTCCATGGTTTGCTGCTACTTTCACAATCAGAGACTTGGGGGCAAGGTTGTAAGTTTTCTTCCCCAGGTAAGTTCAGACCCCTGAGTCCTATCTGTGGCAATGGAGGCAGGTTCTCTTCCTGCTTCCTGGGATGGAGGTGGGACAGCTGGAGCTGAAACAGCCACTATGGACGATAAAGCAGGATGAAAGGACGCCCCTGGAGCCACACACCAGCCCCAGCCTGCCTGCCCTGGACAGACGCAGGAGTCCCCATCTCGTTCAGACACCGTGGGTTTATTCCTTACTGTAGAAGGCTACTCAGACCTAATCCTGATTGCTGCGGCTGGAATTCTGTTTCTGAGTGGAAGCAGTTTGAACCTGCTCATTACGAACCTTCATTCGTCTGCGAGAAACACACTTTTCCTTACTTACAGGGAACTTAGGGTGACAAAGGAAACCCAACAAGAACGGTTCCTCTGTAGCTTACAGCTTTCCAGGAGGCATGCCCCAGAACCCTGAACAAGAGAAGGTCCCCCTCTAACCCAGGGCACCGCGCTCCGGACGCGTGTCCCGTACAGCGTGCACACCCAGGCGTCCCGTGTGAGCCAGGGCGTGGCGAGCCCGAGTCCCGCACCCGCTTCACGCCCCGGGACACCCACTCGGCCTTATCTCGCGCCCCGTACAGTCTGCGGACAGGCAGGAGCACGCAGAGAGGCGTGCCGGCCCAGATGTCACCCCGGGACTGGCGGGGACAGCTCAGAAAGTACTTACGAATCGTCATTGACTCTGGCACTGAGGTGGAAGGTAACAGGCTGCTCAGAGGACTTCCTTGGCCCGGAGGACTGGCTTCCACACTGGGACAAAGGCAGGAAGAAGGACGTTACATTCGGCTACTTTATATACACAGCCTCACCGTTCAGACACCCAGCAGGTGCTAAGGTTACTCAGGTCCAGGTCCACCTACTGGAGGGAACAGGAGATGTCCCATCGAAAGGACAGTCAAGCCTCATTATCTGCAAATTCACCTACTCACTCCGGTTTATTTGTAACCCCAAAATCAATGCCCACGATGCTTCCGAGGTCACATGCATGAACACGTGTAGAGTGGCAAGAAATCTGCCTCCAGCTGATATCAGCAGGTGAGCTCAGCCTTCTTTCAACTGTCATACTATAAACGTGTCCCTGAGGCAAGCCATTTACTGCTATGTTTTTCACATTCTGGGACATTTTCTTGATGATTTTGCCAGTTAAAATGGTCCCCAAGCATGGTGCTAAAGTGCTGTTCTAAGCTCAGGGACGCCGTGATGTCCATTACGAAGAGAACGTGCACGTTAGGTAAGTAAGCTTTGTTCAAGCGTGCCTTCCAGTGCTGCTGGCCATGAGTTCAATGTCAGTGGAACAACAGTATGTGTTAAATAAGGTGTCTTTCAACAGGAACAGACATGAAATAAGATGACGTATTGATGGGTTGACAAAACTGTGTAACCAGAGTCTCACAGGAACCTAACCCCTCACTTTCCCCCAGGAGCAGTGGTTCAGTCTGCACGGTGACTCTGCAGAATGGAACTACCACAAATATGAGAACGGACTGTATGTTTACAAAGAATTTGACTGGGAAAATTACACATCTTTCGTGGAACCAACATGGCCATAATATGGTTCAAACACACACACATACACACACGCACGCACACATACACACGCACACAGACACACACAGACACACACAGACACACACACACACACACACACACACACACACATGCACACACACATACACCCCTAACTAGGAGAAAAAGGACCAAAATATCAACAATGAAGTTGGTGTTAAGAGCATTATTTTTTCATTTAACGTTGCATTTTCTAACATAAACAGCACAAAGGACTCGGAGTCCTAGATGCGTCTGGTAACATCCATCCTTTCTGACATTTTATGTTTGGTTCAGCCTCCTACAAGCAGTGTCACCTTCAGTGAGCAGAACCCCTCCTATTCAGGGTGGGACCACAACACCAAGCACAGTACAGGGTAACCAGCAACGCCCAGCCTGAAACTGAAGTGGTAAATGCAGACATGATATCTCCCCAGGACAGACACCAAATTAACCCCATGGAGAGAGAGGAGAAGGCAAACAGTGACAGCAACAAGAACCATGCATAAGAGGGACTCTGGTATCCACTCAGCTCTGCTACCAAATAGCCAATGACTTTGGGCAACTCAAAGTCTTGGAGATATTTCTCTTTCAAAAAAGAAAATCAATATGGCACTTACTGCCTTGTGCCAGGCCAAGTGCTTCACCACCTAAGAGGCTTAAATACTACAAAATGTTAAATTTGTTCCACATTATTATCAAACATTAAAGTTAGGCAAACAGTGACAGAGGAGGTGCCCAGATGTGGCCGGAGGTGTGCACCGCAAAGGGGGCAGGACAGTGACGTCTGGCAAATGCTGGATCTTGCAGCCTCTCCTGCTCTGAGACCTTGACAACGTCACATCCTGTGACGTATTAGGTGGTGAACTGATCATACATCAAGGTGACAATGCCCTGTAGAATTGTATGCCTGAGACCTATGTAACCCTTGCTAGCAGATGTCCCCCCAATAAGCCTAACAATAAAAATGAATTAAAAAAAAAAAAAAAAAAAACCTAGACGCAGACACGAAGAAAGGCCCTGCCCTTTAATCCCTGCCAGTACCCTCCAGTCTTACAAAAGAACCAAGTAGTGAGCTGTGAATGGGGCAATGCCACCCCAAAGGTGACCTGGTTCTGAACACTGACCTGTACCGAGGTCCGGGCTCGGGGAGGACGTGGTCCTCGGGTCCTGTCCCATTCTCCAGGCTTCCGAGAGTGGCATCTGCACACAGACAGCAATCGCAGTCATTTTCTCCATGAGACAAGGAGGCAGGCCGACACCGGTTCAGTCGGTGGACTCAGAAATCTTTTCCTCACTGGCACACTGGGTCTTTACCTGCTACCCATTTCGTCTTTTTGGCCATAATCTCAGATTTTTCAGCAGTTGCTGAAAGAAGGCCCTTATCCTTTCTGGCCTTGAGCCACCTACAACTACCCGTGAAGGCCATATTCAGAGCCAACCTGAGAATCAGGGAATAATAAAATCGGCTCTCCTTATACAAAACTGCTCCTGCCTGCAGTGGTGCAGGATGGACACAAGAGGGCAGCGCGGTCTAATAGCTGACAGTGTCCGCTCAGGTCAAACCAAAGTGGCTGTGGTTTTCCAAAAAGCCACATGCCCTGCATTGAGTGGCATGTGGAAAAGGACACCCGTAACCTCTAGAAACAACAGCCAAGACTTTCATAAATGTATCAGATGCTATTCAAGTCTCTTTCCAGGAAAAATGCAACTCTTATGCCCGTTGGTGACATTAAAGCCAGTATCACCCAGAACATTTTGCTCACTGGAGAAACTTCTGGCCTCTCTGTGTCCACCACAGACCCAGGCCTGGATTGGGACCAAGGACACAGACGGCGGGGAGCACATCTGGTTTCCCTACGTCATCCGTCACGCTGGCTCCATCCTGCTCCAGACTTCCCAGCTCGTAAGGGGCTGAACGAAGAGAACTCTGAGGGGAAAGTGACTTTTCACCTTCCGTGCGCCCTGCCGTCCCCAGCAACCGACTCCACTCACTCCTACCTCTTTCAAGAAGTGCGAAAGGGAAACGTGGTGCCGTAAGGATGGGCTCTGCCCCACGGCCCGGCTCCGAGCCCCGCTTCCCCACCCTCATTGAGCACGTTGCCGCGGCTCTTCACGCCTCGGTCCCCTCATCGGCGGCACGGATGACACGCAGACCTACCATACCGCATTTTCACGGCAGCACGTGCAATACAGCGGGAGCACGCAGCACGCACAGCGGCGGCCTGCCTACCGCAGCTCTCGGCCCCCCAGTCCCCTGGAGCAGCTCGCGGAGGACCCACCCCTTCCCCACCCGGGCGTGAGTACTTCTCCTTGGCGCTCGCCCCTCTCCGCAGCCCCACCCTGTAACTACCCCTGTGTCATCCGCCCCCACCTCCTTTTTCTCTGATTTCTGAGCAAAGGTGTCCCTGAATCGCAGGGACAGAGAACCCGGCACGGTCCAGCCTCCAGCTCTCACCTCTGTGAAGGTGCCGACTCTCAAGCCCTCATCCCTGGCTGGGACCTAAAGCTTGAATCCTAGTCCCACATTTCTAACTGCCTGCTAGAAAACTCTACTGGACGTCCTTCAGGGCCCACCAACTGACCGTGACCTTCAAAATCGCGCCTCTTCGGTCACCGCTTCCCGCTGGGCTATGAGCTCAGGCGAGCCTGGCACTCGCTCTCCCTCCCATCAGAGAGCTGCATGGTGTCCAAGGCCTGCCAGGTCCACGAGCCACTCCACTGCCACCCGAGTTCAAAGGCACACTGCCTTCTTCTAGGCATCCTGCAGCAGGTCCCCTCACTTCTGTCCTGTCCTCTCTACCTGACTCGCACACAGCTGTCAGATTCAACTCCCTGAAGCAAAGACAGGGACTCTGACATCCTCATGGAAACCCCTAGTTGCAGTCAAGGCCAACACTACCCAGCAGCATCCCAGACACGACGCCTACTCGGCTCAAGTGCACTTCCCACAACCCATGACCACAACCAGCCAACCACTGTCATGGGCCTGAGGCTCTGGGACCACAGCACAATCACAGAGATCCGCAAGGCCCCTTCTCAGGCAAATACTGCTCTTACCTTAATTTTACAGATGAGAAGACAGTCCTCGGGGGTCTAGGTGACTTGTCTGAGGTTACTCACCAGTGTGAGGAACCTGGGTCTGGCCGACAGCAGCGCGGAACCCTGGGCCCCTTCGCTCTCGTGTCCAGCTGACCTGAGATGCCTGCTTTTCCCTCTATGCATCCCTGGCGTCCCTGCCTGTGTCCATACTGTGTCTCCAGCCAGACACCACTTTTCCAGCTGCCAGATGTCCACCCCCTAGAGCATGCCCATGTCCCCTCTCCTGTCCCCAACCACTTGCCACTCGGCAAAGGCTTCCTGGGCACCCCTGAGGGCCTGGCTCTGGCCAAGGTCACTGGAATGGAGACATACATAGAGGTGCCCTGATGGACCTCAAAGACTAATGGTGGGGACGGGGGGGGGGGGGGGGGCAGGCATTAACCAGTAGTTATACACACACGTGATTGCACACTGAGGTCAGGCCAATGGCAACACACCAGGTTGACGGCAGCATGAACCATGCAGCTAGGTCTGCTTGGGGAGGGGCAGAGTGGCAACAGTGGGGCTGTGGCCCGAAGGCTGGGAGTGGGCTCGGTGGGAGGAAGCAGGAGCAGGCTGGTGTGGCTGTGGACACTGAGCAATAGGGGGATGGGGAGACAGGAGGCAGCCGGCAGGAGCTGGGGCCTGGGTGGCCCCCATGAGGATTCTGGTTTGCATCCTAAGTGTGGCTGAGAGGCTTTGGGGCAGGGGGATGAGGCAACCCAACTTAGGTTCTAAGAAATCACTGGCAGCTAACGGAAGAGCAGACATGGCGAGGTAGAAGCAGAGGGAGCTACGGAGAGGCTGCTCTGCAACAGCACGGGCAGGAGATGAGGCTGAGTCAGAACAGGAGGTGACTTTCTCCTTCACATCAGCTGATTAAAATGATGTCCTGGTCCCCTCCTTGTGTGCCAAACTCCAGGCGGGACTTCCTCTGGATTCCCCAGAGACTGACGCAGTGCTGACACACAGCAGGCCCATCCCCTGGATGGGACACAAAAGCCACACCCATGACCACGTAAGTAGGGTACCAACCCCACGATGCAGGCCCTGCGACCATCACAGTGTCACAACATTCCAAACAGTAAGATCAGTGCCTGGAAGCCAAGCTCTGGAGTCAGCTGTCTCAGACCAGAGCAGCAGGGCCTCCTCGCCCGCAACAAGCAGCTGCCAGACGCCATAGCGGGACAAGGAGACGCTGAGGACGTCACACCTGACGGGTGGCTGAGGTTCCAACGACTGGCGGCCGTGGGCAAGCCCGTGCGTTTGCTGAAGCCGACACCAAACAGGCCCCGCAAGGAGACAGAGCGGCACCGGCTTTGCACACCCACAGGCAGTCGGGGCGGGGGGGGGGGGGGGGGGGGGGGGGGGGGGGGGGGGGGGGGGGGGGGGGGGGGGGGGGGGGTCTGTTCACCCTGATCTGTGGTTCTCAGCTAGGGAGGACTTGGGGGGCTCCCTTGCAGCCACACAGAGATGTTGGTAAGGGGCTTGGCGCTGTTGCAGGTAATCCGCACGCCTGGAGGGGTGACTGTGTCCCATTCTCCATCTGTCTGTCAGGGTCTCGTGTAACCGTCAGCTGGCATGGCCCTCCACTGGGCCCCTCCCTAATCCCAGAAAGGCAGCCCAAACACAGCCCCCAATCCACACAGCCACCTCTTCCAAGATTCAGAGAGATACTAACTCTGGGCTCAGGGTCCCCTCCTCTGCCACGTTCTCCCTCCCATGACCTAGCCACCAGAACACCCAGCCCTGCCCTGGCATGTCCCTCCGTCCCCTTTCTATGGTCCTCTGTCCCCTCCTCCCTCTTTCTCTAAACACCCACAAAGGCAGGGACCGCAGCAGCATTTGCATATTCAAAGGTGATGGGAAGTCTCCTGAAGGAGGTGGGCAAAGCCACCACTGAGACACGAAATGGCCCGCAGGCCAGAATGAGACAGAATGTTTTGGCGTAGCTCAAGCAGGGAAGTGTCCATCAGAAGGGACACTAGGCAGACATGCGGAGAAAGAAGAGGAGTCTGGGGGAGCAATGTTGGCCACACCCAAGGTGGCCCAGGGAGGGCCCCTGCAGGCAGGGGGGTCCCAGCAACGCCAGGCCCCGTGCCTCCCATGGAAATGGGTACCAGGCCAGGCGGGATGTGACACAATGTGGCGTTCCAGTCAGGAAACAGATGCGCCCTGCTCTGATTCCAGCGTCTTCCCCACAGTGATCTGCCTGTCCACGCGATGTCCCTACACCTGAGCTGGGCCCTCAGGCTGTCAGGAGATTACAAGGCTCCCAGCAGTCTTGTTACTGTCGCAAACAGAAAAGTTGGCAGGCAGCTCCTACCCAGCATCTCCAGGGACGGTCATCGAGATAAGCCAGAGCCCAGGTCCCAGCAATGGTGGCCACACGGAGCTGCTGGGTCTGTGAGGCGGGGCCGTGGGCAGTGTGACAGGAGGATGTCTTTGCCCGAGGATCCTGGACACCGGCCAGGAGCTACTTCCCCCGGAGACACTGGTCTACAGAAAGCCCAGAGACAGGGCAAGAACGTAGGTTCTGCAAGCCTCAAGCCCAACTTGAATGGCAACGAGCATTAGGGAGCAGCCGGCCACCCCCCCACGTCTGATGGTTAGAGGAGCCCAGCTAAGAAATGAAAAAGCCCCCAGAAACAAAACGGACTGTCCAGGGCACACACCTACCAGCCCAGCAACACTACACAACCCAACTGAAAGCCCCTCCAGTGGATCACGGCTTGGAAGCCATGAACCAAACCACGGGAAATGCTTCGGTGGTCCTGGCCCCACGTGAGGACCACCTGCTCTCTGCAGACACCCCCCGCCACTTGGACATCCTGCCCGTGCCTGCACTGCCACCACACGGGCAACGGCAAGGTGAGCATCCCCCAAGCCTCGGACTCTCGGACTAAGGATCGTCACCTGCATGAAAGGCACGAACAGTCCGGCCTGGCCCGCAGACACGAGCATGGCCCACCAGATGGTTCCTCCTGGGGGTTTCAAGTGAGACCCAGAGAGAAGTGCTGGCTGGAAGGTCACAGGGCTCAGACGGTGATGTCAGCATCCAGCCAAGGATGGGCCAAAGGGAAGGCGGTGGGCATGACGAGGGAGCAGGGAGGCAGCAGATCCCCAGAGGGAAATGTGGGGCGCAGAGTGAGATGGGAGGACTTCGCCAAGGCAAGCATCCTCTCTGCTCCAAGTCCAGCCCGCAGGCCCACGGCTGTTTCCAGGGTATCCTGTCACGTCACTGCTGCAATGTCACAGGGAGCATTCCCGGGCCTTGGCACGTCCCACGTGAACTCAGGGAATCTCCAGCACCGATCTGAGAGGAAGGGCTGTAAGAAGGACCGTCCCCTCCTCCTGGGCTTTGGTCAGAAGTAAATGAGTTTACCATCGATCCCCTTACAGTCCTGGGCTCATGTCAAGGGATTGGTAAGTGTTGGCCATCACTGTCACCACCATCCACTTTCCTGAAGAGGAGCCTGGCACACACTCAGTCACACACCCTCATTGGCTCAGCGTATGCCCTGCGCAGACCGGAAACCCGTCCCAGCGCCCCCAGCCGCCTAGAGCAGGGACAGAGCTGACCCCTGCTCCTGACCACCGCCAGTCCACGACCCCACCCACCTGTGCACCTGAGCTAGTTCAAGTGGATTTCTGCCCCCAACCAGTGACAAGATCAGCACTCTATCACCCAGTTCAGGAAGTCAACAGCTTCCTGAGCAGCTGGTGGCCCTGTCAGTCACTTACACCAGCCACGGGAAGCCGAGAAGGGCCCATCATTAGAGGGTGCGGGCCGAGGCCTCGCTGACCCAGCCGAACTGGGGGGAAGTGACAGTGGCCAAGCACCTCCCTGCACCAGGCCCTGAGTCAGCTGCCTGCACATGTGCCCCGCCGGGCGACCCGGCCCGGCCACGTGCCACCCCCGCCCGGCCCCGGCGCTCCCCGTGACCTGCTCCAGCTAGGGAAGACAATGACAAACCACACACACGCCTGCTCAACAGCCCGGAACGGGTCAGGACCGCTCACCCACCCCACGGGCAGGTTTTAGGCACGGTGCTCCCTGACATTCCCACCCCCAGAACTCCACTGCAAAGGGTGCCAGTGCCCTTAGAACTAAGGGTTCTGGGACCGCCCTTCTCCTGAGAGGCAAAAACAATGATCACCATGTGTGGTCAGCTTGTACGTGACCGAGTGCAACAAATCACTGGCAAGAAAAAATACTTACCAACACACGCCGCCCAAAACCCACCCAGGCGAGGGCACCCCAAAGCACCCTGGTTCAGCGAGACGTGGAGCCAAACCCTCTGTCCCTCCTGATCTCAACAAGCACCTGCTGCCCTGAGCCCGGTGCCTCCTGCTCCCTCTCCCACCGGCAGAGGCGACCGGGACACCCCCAAAGCCCGCCCTGGAGGGAAAGAGCAGGAGGACACACCCACCTGCAGGGCTGAAGGAGCCCACTCCGCTGACAGGAAAGAGGACGTCCGCGTCGCCGTGGAGCACCTGCAGCGGAGCCCAGCTGTGCCTCTGGGAGAGGCAGGTGTTCCCGTCCAGTGACCTGCAGTGAAAGAACACAGCTGTGTGACAGTGTGGAGGTCCCCAGGGCTCCGATCACCACGGGCCTCCACTGGGCCTCTCCCAAGTTCCTTCTCGGGAACTAACCAGGCTGTGACGGGGCTGAGCATAGCAGAGACGGGGGCTGGGGGTCGGCAGCATGGAGTTCGGGACCGGATCCCCTGCATCTGTTCTTTCTGCCAGTGGTTACTGAGCACCTACTATGTGCCAGGCAGTGGGCAGCATGCATAGTTTGTGCTGGCACGAGAGCCAGCACACAGTGTTTACCCTGCTCTCCTGGAGCTTACAGTCCAGTGGAGGACACGCACACAAATCAAACGCCCCTCTGGGAGGTGTAAAACGGCAGCTCAGTTCCGTGGACCCAGCCAGGGAGGTCGTGGAAGGCTTCCTGGAAGAAGGGAAGTCTGAGGTGCGAGCTGAAGGAAGCACAGGCTTTACATGAGTGAAGAGGAAGGACAAGAGGGGCAGAGGGGGGCAGGAAGAGCACGTGCAAAGTGCTGCAGTAGGAGGAAGCACGGTGTGTTCAGGGCCCGAAGCAATGGCACCCATGTGACCTGGGGCTGGTGTCATTCACCTCGCTGGTTCTCAGGCCCTCCTGGCTGGGAGGGTAGAATCGGACCAGAACATGTCTGGGTCCCTCCCAAGGAGAGGGGTCAGCTCCAACATTAACCAGGCTCACATGACCTGTTACATTCTCACCTTATCCACCGAGTACAAAACTAACCTGACTCAGTTCCATTTGTTGGAGAAAGTATTTGCCCACTGCAGCAGCATTTGCCTCTGGGCTATGAGGAAACAGTAACAAATGACCGGATGTATTCGTGTAGCACTTAAAGTAGAACCCCTTTGCAACTCCATTGTAAAACCAAAGCAGATCTTAATCACACCTACTTAACAGAGGAAGGGAGTGGAGGGAAGGAAGGGTGGGGAGGAAGAGGAGCGGGGAGGTGGAAGGGAGAAAAGGGAGAAAGGAAGGAGAGAGGAAGGGAAAAACCCTCATCTAAGGTCATCAGCCTGAAGGCCCGAACCAAGACTTGTGGGATTGGGATCCAGCTCCTTCAAATGCAATTTACAACGGGTGTCCTGACCACTGCCCACCACGACACGGTGGGTCACATTTTCCTTCCATTTGGAGCAGGGATCAACAAAATCTTTCTGTGAAGGACCAGGCAGCAAATGTTTTAGGCTTTGTGGCCAGATTCTCTTTCTAGCTTGGGGGTGGAGCTGGCCTGCAGGCCTAGGGGCCACCTCCTCCCCTAGAGGCCATCGTGTAGAGATTCTGCTTCCAGCCCTCGGGAGCTTTTGGTCATGCATTCAGCACTGAACACAAGTCTTTACAGAATTTTACAAAATGTATCACTTAATCCTACAGGAAACATGCACAGTGAGATTCCCGAATGGCAGACTGTGGCGCAAAGGGGAACCCCGTTCCTGGGAGACCTTGGCTGTGCCCCTGGCATTGCATGGAATCCAATCCTGGGGCTCTAATCCAGCAGCTGGTGACCACGGGGACTTCTGGGCACCTAAAGGTGGTCACAGCCCTCTCAGGAGAAGACAGCAAGCCACCAGTCCTTCCCCGGCCATTGCACAGGCTCCGGGGGCTGGGCTTTCTGCTGTTTCCCAGGGGAACTCGTGCCATTTTGCACCATATCTGCAGGGCACCAGGGGAAGCCAGGCCCAGCAGCTGAGGTCTGGAACCCCAAGTAAGAGTGGCCAAGGGCCTCAAAAATGAGTTACACTGAAGTGATCCCTGAGGCAGGGACCCGTTCAGAATGGGATGCCACATAGTAACGGGTGCTGCTTTTCCTCAGAAAAGACACTTATTGTGAAACCTAGAAAATGCAAAAAAATTATACACCCCACATCACCCAAAACACAATTGAGGTAGACACTATTTCCTTAGTCTTTTCTTGTTCTTTCTCCACGTACTTTGCAAGGTCACGGGATTTTATATTTGGCTTTTTCATTCAATATTAATTCACAAGTTTGTCTTCACACTACTTGGGTACTCTACTCGGGTACTCTTAAACATCCTTTAAGAGTTGTAAGACGCTAAATGTCAAGATGTTAAGGTTTCAACTGCCACTACTCTGCAGCAAATTGCTCCTCTGTGGTTGCGCATGTAGCTCCAATGGTTTGCTTCCCTAAAGAAAGACTTCAGTATCTAGATGCAGCAACCTTTCTCCTGGGACTCTGCCCTCAGGGTAGATCCCCCCAACCCCAGAGGAATTGCTAAACAAAGTAGAGCACACATTTTTAGGGCCCCTGAAATTGTGTGAAACTATTTTCCCAAGGGCCCTCAGCACTATCTCCTACCCAGGAAGATGCCCTCTGGCCAGCCTGGCCTCATCATCCATCCCACAGTTAACACCTCCTGTGCGCCAGCCTGAGGGCACACTGAGAGCAAGCCACTCCCAGGGCACTAACACAGGGTTCCCTGTTGGTCCAGTTCTCACTTTAAATCTTAACAAGGATAATGGGCAAATTATGGGATCTGGCTTCACTTTGAATTTGCTTAATTGATAGTGAGGTACAGCATTTTCCCATATGTGTGTAATTCTTTTTGAACTATGTTTTCACCCCACTTCCCTAATGGTGTCATAGGACACATAGGAAGTGTCAGAAAAACTCCTTTCGATAACAGAGATATTATTTCCTTTTAAGAAAATAAAACGAAAAGCAAAGCCAACATTTATCAATGTTGAGGCAGGAGAAACAAGATTTCCCTCAGTCATCAAAGAAGTGGTTTAGCTGCTAGCAAGCAGAGACATAAAAAGCCAATTTTTGGCCAAGAGAGCATCTTAAAGACAACGAAAGCACTGACTTTGGCATAGGCTGTCACAGCCCACACATCTCCCTCTCACAGCTGGCTGTGCTGTTCAACTGCTAAAGTTCTGGCCCCTTCAGGATCCTAGACCTTTCATGCGAAGGTGAGCTTAGAATTGAAATGGAAGTATGACATTACTCAGGAGGCCACGTCACCATTCCTCTGCTCTTTCCCCAAGACACTGTGCGGAATGCTCGCTCTAGACCCCGCCTTCCACCAGGACAGGCTGTCCGTAACCGGCAGGAGGCTCAATGGCCTGCAAGGGCCCCAGCTCTGTAAAGGTCACGCTGCACTGCTTTGTGTCCTACACATCACAATGCAGGCAGCTATCCTGGCTCGCATGCTGGCCTCCCTCAATGGCACCAGCCTAGGAGAAAGAAATGACTATGTTTGAGGCCAAAAAAAACCCCCACAAAGTGAATCAGCTCAAAGATGCACTCACCTACAGAGACAGAGAAAGCAAGTGGCATTTCCTAGAAGCCCAGATTAAGAACTAAAGGCAGGTGTGGTGCTTAATTTCACGTGTCACCTTGGCTAGACTACATACAGTAGCCAGATATATAATCTAGATCAGGGCTGTCCAACCTTTGGCTTCCCTTGGCCACACTGGAAGAACTGTCTTGGGCCACACATCAAATACACTAATACTAACGATAGATAATGAGCTAAAAAAAAAAAAAAATCACACACAAAAACCTCATAATGTTTTAAGAAAATTTATGAACTCGTGTTGGGCCGCATTCAAAGCCATCCTGGGCCACATGCAGCTCACAGGCCACAGATTGGATAAGTCTGACCTAGATACTCCCAGGAAGGTAGTTTTAGATGTGGTTAACATTTAACCCAGTAGACTTTGTGTAAAGCAGATTTCCCTCAGTAATTTGGGTGGGCCTCATCCAATCAGTTGAAGGCCTTAATGGGAAAAGGCTGAGGTGCCCCAAAGAAGGAATCTGCCAGCAGACTGACTACCTTAGGACTCAAACTGCAACCCTTCCCTGGGTGTCCAGCCCGCAACCTACTCTCCAGATTCTGGACCTGCTAAGTTTCCACAATCACGTGAGCCAAATCCTTAAAATAAATCTCAACAGATGCACACACACACTTTTAGTTTTGTTTCTCTGGAAAACCCTGACTGATAGAGCACGTCACAAGACCTGGATCCCAAGTACAAAAACAGTCACACCTGTGAGCAAAAACAGTGCTACAGGGAAACTATCCTCACAAATACTTTACAAGGGAAGAAAAAGCCTCGTGCATGAAAATGTTCATTTCAGGATGGCCGATAACAAAAAGCCAGAATGACAATGCCACCAGCCTCAACATTCCACAACGGGGGACCCTTTGGCAAATCATGGCATACTGATCTGACTGATAATCAACCAATCACTAGTCATGGTCACATAGAAACATGGAAAATACTGGACAGTGGAAGCCTTGGAGGACAGCATAACTTAACTTTAACCCCAGCTCTGCCCATTGCTTTGACAAATCTCAACTCTCTACGAATCCCATTCTCTCCTAAGTCAAGTGGGGGTGATGCCCACTAACCTAAGGATTAGGATACAACAGATACACAGCTTTCAGCATCTGATATAGCACAGATGATCAACAAGTTAATGCTACTACTGCGGTATCCATGTGAATGAGGACCAGCATCAAAATCAAAAACAGAAACAGGCATCGGTAGTCTCGTGAGAAAGAGAATAACTATTAAAACAACATGAAAATGAAAAGGTGAAAGCTAGAGACATACTGTATCCCTCTATCCTACCATGGAATCCCCATCTCTGCTGCACTCCATGGGCTGGCTTTGAAGGCAGTCATGATTAGGATGGCACTGTGCACTACAAAGCCTGAGCAAAGAGGTAACTAGTGTACCCGACATGAAGACTAAAACCAAGCTCAGGCATTCTCACCAGAGTAGTCCAACAGCAGCAGCTGACCTGTGTTGTCTTCAGCAGCGGGCCAGCACCCGTGCCAACGGGCCCACACACAGCATCCCATGAACTCAACAACAACCCTACAAAGCAGGCACTGTTTTGCTCCCAGGTCCCAACTGAGGCCTGAGGCTCTGAGAGGTAACATATCCAACCCAGGCCAACCTAAGCCACGGAGCTGACAAATGAGAACCCAAGTTGTCTTGATTCCAAGATCCGAGCTCTTAACTATGCTTTTCTTCCTTATGCCTTCACGTGCATCGAGCCCTTCCCACGGGTACAAATGTACAGCAGCTCCAGTGCTAAAACACAAATCACTGCTGTTTACACCCCTGCAGAGAACACAGAAATGACCGGGCCACGACTATTTTCCAGAATAACCCTGCCTTTCTCCAGAGTTTCCTACGGTAGTGGCAAGTTAGCAACGGTAGGAAAATCTAGGAAACACATGAAAGATGTACATGAGTATACAAAGCAAAAATTTCAAGGCACACATCTGGACATTACTTTTGTAAAAAGTACCTTTCAATATGCTCCCTTCCCTTCTTACTTCTCAGCAAGCTATCAAAATAATGCTCCTTCCTCCCAAATCAAGAACTGAAAAATGCACGGTGCCCTAAACAAACCTAAGACGAGCACCCTTACTTCCCCCAGCCTGCGGAAAGAGGGAGCCGTTAACGCACCACCCCTCGTTAAAACCTCAAGTGGAACTCACTTCTCGGGTGACTCCGAGCGGCCTGTGCGCGCCCTTCCTGCAGCGTTCCCGTACACGTCGTCCCCGTTTTCATCCACATCTTCATCGTCAATGCTTTTCACGTCAAGCTTCGGGTACCCAAACTCCCCATTTAGAGACAGAGAATCAATTTTCCAAGAGCTGCTGCTCTGACTCCCATTGGAGTTTGGCCCAAAGGGGCTTTCAAAGGCTGACATGATATTGAGTGAGGAGCGGTCCGAGTTCTCCTCCGAGCTCTCCCCAGCCCCGGGCATCTTCTTAAAAGCATCCCCAGAGTTCTGCTCATCTTCCTCATCATCAAATGAGATAATGTTGGTCACCTTCTTTTTCTTCTTCCGTTCCTTTTTACATTTGGCATCTGGCAAAAGAAAATATATGGCGTAAGAATAAGGAGTCAAGTGACTTCTACTACTCTACTGAAAAATAAATGGTAAGATAAATTCAGATCTTTTTTTTTTAATCTGTGGGAAAACATCTGTTTACAGGAGGCTGAGGAAATAAATGTGGGCCTGTACTTCTCATTTAAACAATTTTTGGATATGTCACCTCAGGCAAGGGAAACAAAAGAAAAAATAAAAATGGGACTACATCCAATTTAAATGTTTTTGGACAGCAAAGGAAACCATCAACAAAACAAAAAGATGACCTACTGAATGAGAGAAGATCTTTGCCAATGATACATCCAATAAGGAGTTAATACCCAAGATATACAAGGAACTCATACTACTTAACACCAAAGAAACAAACAATCCAATTAAAAAATGGGCAGAGAATCTGAATAGACATTTCTCCAAAGAGGACGTACAGATGGTCAACAGACATGTGAAAAGATGCTCAGTGTCACTAATCATCAGGGAAATGCAAATGAAACCACAGTGAGACAGCACCTCACAGCTGTCAGAGTGGCTGTCATCAATAAATCAACAAACGACAAGTGCTGGCGAGGACATGGAGAAAGGGAGCCCTCGTGCCCTGTCCATGGGACTGCAGATTGGTGCCGCTCCTATGGCGAACAGTCATGGAGCTGCCTCAAAGAATTAAAAAGAGATCTACCATACAGCCCAGCAAGCCCACTTCGGGTATTTACCTAAAGGAATCCAAAACACTAATTCGAAAAGACAGATGCACCCCTATGTTCACTGCAGCACTATTCACAATAGCCAAGATATGGCAGCCACCTTAGAGCCCAGCAATAGCCGAATGGATAAAGAAGATGTGGTACACATACACAAAGGAATATTACTGAGCCACAGAAAAAATGAAATCTTCCCATTTGCAACAACATGGATAGACCTAGAGGGTATTTGGCTAGGTGAAATAAGTCAGATAAAGAAAGAAGAAAACATATGATTTCACTTACCTGTGGAATCTAAAAAATAAAATGAACTAACAAGCAAAACAAAAAAACTGATACAGAGAGCAAACTGATGATCGTCAGATGGGAGGGGTGAAGGGGATGGGTTAGAAAGGGGGAAGGGATTAAGTACAAATCACCATTCATACAAATAGTCCTGGCAACAGTATGGTGGTCACCAGAGAGGAAGTGGGGTTGGGGAGGAAGAGGGTAAAAGGAGCCAAATACAGAAGGTGCCAAAAATATGTATACACATTTTAAGAAAAGAAAAAACTGAAAAAATTGTAATACTCAATATCTACTGACAACAGAAGAGGAACACAAGTCACATGTGACTTCTGCAGTGACAAGACGTGCTCAAAGCAGTGACCATCAGTATTTATGTAGTACCTAGATAACATCTCTTATAACGTGTATGCATTTTTTGGTGCTCCCGCTATACGATGACAGAAGACTAGACTCTGGGTGGTGGGCACACAATGCAATACACAGGCAATGGACCATAGAACTGTACACTTGAAATTTATATATCAGATGTTACCCCCCAAATTTAATTATATAAAATAATCACAAGGATTAGAAGCGCAACACAGGGAGCACAGTCAATAGTAGTATAATAAGTATGTTGGCCATCAGATGTTTACTAGATTTACCTGGGTAATCACTTCGTAAAGTGTATAAATTTCTCATCACTCTGTTGTTCACCTGAAACTAATATAATATTGTATTATATGTCAACCGTAAAAAAATAAATTTAAAAATATAATTTTTAAAAATACAGAGCATACATTAAATGCTCCCTTCTAAGCAGTCCTTCTAAGCACTTTGATCCACAGGATGTTGTCATTACTGAAATGACTTTCATTGTTTCATTTTGGGAAAAACTCTCATGGCTGAGAGATGACCCAAGAAAACCAGTTTGGGGGTGTAGTCCGTTATTCCAGAGCCACACAGCCCTCCCGTCCCTGCACGATCCCCTTTCCAATGGGACTGTGCCACTCCTCCCGCTGAGGGTGGTATCGGTTTCCCCACCCGCATCAGTCGGGGCTGGCTTAGTGCTCTGCCTTTACCAATGGAATGTGGCAGAAATAAGGGGGTGAGTTCTGGAGCCTAGGCATCAAGAGGTCTTGTAACTTCTTGAAAGCCTGCACTGAAACTACCAGGGAAAGAAGCTGATTTTGCTTGTTTGGGGACGAGGGGCCATGCATAGGAGAACTGAGATACACCAGTCAATAGCACCAATTCCAGACATATGGGTGGGGCCACCTTGGATTTTCCAGCTTAGCCACCAGTTGAAGGCACCCCCATAAGTGAGCTCAGGTGACACTAGCAGAAGAACCATCCTGCTAAGCCACAGGACCATTAAAAAGTAATAAATCATGGTTGTTTTCAGCGACTACATTTTTGGGGCTGTTCGTTACGCAGTTAAGGCTAACGGAAACAGAAACGAAGCCTGCCTTGATGACTACTACTTAGACAGCTCAGTTTGTTCACCCATCTTAATCATCAAACTTGGGTGTCAGATGAACCAATTCCCCAAATTCCATTCCGTCTAAATCAAAGTATGGAGTGCTTTACCAAGGTATCACGACTCCAGAACAATGTCCAAATCAAAGTCCCCAAAATGAGTGGAAAGGGCACCCCTCTGGGCATACAAGTTCCAGTGTCTCTGTTGCACAAAGCCCTGAGCAGCCCTGTGTCTATGTCATTCCCATGGGGTCTGTTTGAGGAGGAGCGGCCAAACAGATGAAGCCAGTGCACACCAGAGACGCCACGGGAGTCCGAGTTTTCATCAGCATTACCAACCCAGAAGGGGTGACCTTGACTCCTGCCTCCTTCAAGGGATCTGAGAATACTAAGACTAAGTCCGTAAACCCCAAATTTCCAATTTTGCAGCAGCAGCCCCCTGGATGTCCCGGAAGGCTCAAAGAGTATTGTAAACGTGTCACAAAATTAATCTTACTTCATTCATTCATTAATCTCTTCCCCTCACCTCCACTTAAATGTCTTCTCCCCAAAAAAGGCAAGCCCAATGGTGTGCATTCTCCATAGCACCCTATTTCTCAGAAGGATAATTAATTATTGGTATAATGTGACAGTAAATGCCTGCTCCCACCCAGCCCAGAGGAGACTGAAGCCTAAATGCTGGTAATCTGTCTTGGCTCACTGCCCAGCACGCAGAACGCATTAAGTGAACAAATGAACGAACGGACCAAGGAATAAATGAACGAAGACCAAGTCCGTCCGGCTTCCCGCAGCCATCGCACCCTCCCTGCCTTTCAGTTCGCACTGAGTACCCTTGGCTCTTTCTCCCTGCCACCTGCCCGCTGAGGTAAGGCTCCCAGGTCCCCCTCAGAAGAAGTGAGGATAAGCAGAACAAACAAGCATGAACCAGAGTTCACTGCCCTTGGCACTGGCAGGTGAGTCAATGGCCCTCCGCTCTACCTCGAGCACCCGATCTCGCTCACCGACACTGACGTGCTTGGACACGACGGGCAGGGGGTCGGTCTCCTGCTCAGGTCTGATGAGGATGGAGACAGCAGAGGACGCCGTGATCTCCCTGAAAAGGCTGCTCACTCCTTGCGTGGACTCCTTCAGCAAGGAGGTCACATTCTGCGTCGACTCCTTTAAGAGGTCCGAGACGGTAGGAGCAAACCGACTCTGCCCGTTTAGGTCCTTGTTGTCAATGTTGATGGCGAAGAGTATGGAGTTCAGACCTGCCCCCGAAAGGGAAAATGCAGTCACGCCTCCAGCATGACAAGCGAGTTGCAGGCATCCCAGTATACAGGATGGGAGTCGCACACAGAGAAAACCTTTCACAAAACTGGGGTCGCTAGATACCAGCTGCCATTGGAGCTGAGTTGTTCCAAATTCTCTCCCTGTCTGTCAGGAAGGAGGTTAAAGCGTAAACTCTGGGGTCAGGCTGCCTGGGTTGAATCCCAGCATTGTCACTTAGGAGCTTTAAGACCTTGGTCAAGCCATCTGCAACCTCTCTGAGCTTCAGTTTTCTTATCTGTAAAACGGGGACACAGTATCTCCTTCACAGGGTTAGTATGAAAGACTGTCACCCACCAAAAACACTCAGCTAAGTAAGCAATCGCAAGACGTGCACCAGTTTTGCTATAATTACGTTAGACAAAAACGCACTGGTGTCCCATGGCCAACGGATGAAACCATGGCTGAGCCCTTTCTCCCTCCTCAGTGAACTGGACTGACGGAACTCTCAGTCCGTGGGACTCGGCATAAGCTCTCAGGAAAGGGAGGGAGGATAGGAGGCAACAAAGGACTTAGAAGAAAAAAGGCAAGTTGCCCAGTTCTGCCGGGTCATTTCCATCTCTCACCCCTTGAGTGAGAATCAAATGATGAACAATTCACCAATTCACCAATTCACATCATTCCAGGGCTTTCATGCTGACGAATGGTGTACATGACTCTCCATCACCCGTGATTCTCTCCCAGCCTGGAAAGGTGTCCACAGTGCTATCGGGGCTCCCACCTCGCAGGGGTGGAAAGTGAAAGTCAGCAGGCTCACGGGGTCTGCTGCGAGTTGCCGGCCAGTCAGGGGCAGAGCCAGGCTTCAAAGACAGTTCCTCGGTATCTACATTACACCTGCAAAGCCACAGCCAACAACCCTCGAGCCCATGCTTTCCCTGCCAGGGTATCAAATTCTAGATAAGTGGACTCAATGTTCAACGCCACACAAGGGAGGACCATGACAAGTGACCCATGTCATCAGTAAGGGACAGGAGAAATCATAGTATCCCTTGGAGTTATAAATTCACTCCCAAGCAGCCTCCTGTGCTCACCAAGCCCCACCCTTGGCCTTGGCCAGACTTACCAGCTGCCATGGTAGGAAGCATGCTAGACCTTTCTTCATCCATCACAAAAGACCAGTCTTCGTAAAAAGTGCTGAAGATTGAAAGAGAAAGAGGAAAGCCTCTGAATGGTGGTTCTCAGTGTCCCTTAACCAGACAAGTCCATTATCTGGCTTCTCAGAAATTCCGTGCCTGGTCATCCCAGAGTGGATATAGGAGGTCTTGGCTGGGTGGAAGCTTCTGATTATAAACAAAGAACTGACTGCACACATCCTAGGACTTCCTCATTGGTCCCCTGAGATCTTTAGAGTCCCCTGAGCTTGAGAGTACTGAAATAGGTGTGAGATGTAAATGTGGTGTTCTTGAAGCAACAAAGCAGAAATGGACAGAGGGGTGACTTCCATTCAAGCAAGGTCTCCAAGAGACAGACAGGAAATCCCGGCTGGCCCACAGGGCCCCACGACTGGGCTAACACAAGAGGAGAACATTTCAGAGAGAAACTAGAGCTCCATGGCTCCATCAACCAGGGCATTCGTATGGAATCCCTGCTTGGGCTGAAGATCCAAGAGCCTAAGTTATCCTGGGAAGGGCTGGAAAGCTAAAAAAGCCCCACACATCTAAATGGCCATGCAGGGCAAGGGAGTCAGAGAGGCCTACAGGGTCTGTCCCAGTTCATGCGGCCATAAATGGTACCGCCAGGAGTTAAAAGTAAGTCTCCCAGTGCAATTCCCCAGCTCTTTATCCGGCCCCCTGCTAAACACTAACAAGCAAATAGCATCAACCCAGACTGCCCCGCCAGGTCAGAGAACACTAAATGGATGGAGTCGAAGTTCAATTTCACTGAGCACAGTCAGTGATGAGTCCCTTATAGTTCAGCAAGAGACGGACACATTAGCTGTGAAGCAACTGAATACAACTAAACAGAAAGAGAAATGAGAGGTATCATTTTGAATATACCTGCCCAGCAGAGTATCAGTGGAAGCACAAACCACAAGCACAAGGTGGCATTGCAACTGTCTGCCTGAGACCCAACATTGTGGTTCATTAAAAATCTGAGGCAGTATTCATGAACATAAATGAACTTGGTTTTCCCACATCGAGTTAGGTAAGTGGCTAGTGACTCAGTAAGTTCACGGTCATTCTTACCAGCAGGATTCACTTCAACTGCTCATACTGAATTCAGCTTTGATGATGAGGGTACAACTCTGAACTACCTGCAAATAAATGATCTACTGGAGAGAAGCTGACAAAAATTCATTTTAAGGAACCTAAGTATGTGCTCCTTAACTAAAGCTGGTTAATGATCAGGAAGTACATAGACACATCCGTAGCCCACCGACTCAGACCCTAAGCTTAGGCTGCCCAGATGTTCCGTTTTACACGGGCCAGGAAACAACAGTACTGACCTGTTTCAAATGGCACATCTGGTCAGCCTACTGACACCTTGAATTTAGCCCAGTGAGACCAGGCTAACCAGACGTGCCGTTTGAAACGGGACAGTGTCATTGTCTCCTGTCCTGTGTAAAATAGGACATCTAGGCAGCCCACCTACACAGCACACAGGTGCAGCCAGCACCAGGCACCCAGGCGTCCACTCACTCCCGTTTCAGACCCACAGAGTCTGAGCATAGATCTGGACAGAGTATCAAAGGCAAGACCCATGGGAGACCTTCAGGGGTATTTGTGAGAGACCTAGTGCACAATCCCGAAACACCTAACAGATCACTGGTAGACAGACCACCACAAGGGGCCACAGACACAGACGAGGAGATGAGCCAGGGGACATCCAGCAAGACATGAAATCACAGGAACGTATCACAGCACTAATGAAATCCCAGGTCACTGAATTAAATGCAACTTAAGGATCTGGGCACTGGTGTTGTGGAAGTCATTCAAGGGACCATGGCAGGATTGATTGCTGTCCCTCTCTATCAACAGGTGACACAAAACTACACGTCTGGTCCACCATTCTCAGAGGGAAAAGCACAGCCAAAGTGAGAGAGAGATCACAGACATCGCGAGTTCAGGAAACACGACAGGACTGTCAACGTTTCTGAAGGGAATGTGGCTGACTGTCCCATCGCTGAGGCACATTCAGTGCCCTCTCCCCACCCTGCTGAGCATGCCCCTGGCCGTGTGACTTCCTGACCAATGAAATGTGAATGGAGTCTAAGTATCACTTTGGGCAAGAGCCAGTGGGCTGAGTTCAACCCTATCTCCACAGAGATGGAGCCTCGATCAGCCTGGGGCCCAGAGATAGGAACCCCTGCTCACCCATGACAGACACAAAACGGGGGAAGAAATAAACTTCACTGTCTCAAGTCACCGAGGTTTGTGACGGCGGCATCAGCTGGCCAATCCTACCTAAGAGAGTGAACTTTATCATCAAGAAAAGACGAAAACAATAAAGTGGGGAGCTGTTTCTTAATAACAAATGACTTCTCTCCCCAACTTAAAACGTCCATATTCTTTCAGTCAGTTTGGTCTTGATTAACCTCAAGGAAACTAACAAAAACAGTGAGAGTTATAAAGAACCCACGGCACCTGAAACTGGGCACTAAACACCCAAAATCTGAAGAGAAGGAAATTCTGAATCTGAAAGAAACCCGGCTTAAAGTTCCACGAAGGGAAGAGCAGGAGGTGCCCTAAGACAGCACGTAGCTCGCCACACCCCCGACTTAGTAACAAGGAGCATTTACTGAGTGCGTGCGGTACGCGCGTGGCATGCTGAGCCCTGCACCGGCCTTCCCTCGTTCTCCCAGGCAGCCTCCGGGCAACACAGCTGAGCCAGAGAGCACCCCGGGTGCCCCAGACGGGAGGACCGGGATGCCAATGCAGGTGCTGACTCCAGATGCGGAAACTGCAACAGCTCGGGACCGCCTCCGGGGTACCTGAGCCTGCCTCCTCACCCACTCCCGGGAGCCCGCCATCTGGGTACCTGAGCCCGCCTCACCCACACCCACTCCCGGGACCCCGC
>PVJL010013683.1:0-31192 GCA_004026885.1 Lyroderma lyra
GCACACGCACAGGGCACACACCCAGGGCACACGCACAGGGCACACACCCCGGGCACACGCACAGCCCACAAACCCTGAGCACACTCACAGGGCACACGCACAGGGCCTGCTCACAGGGCACACGCACAGGGCACACGCACAGGGCCTGCTCACAGGGCACACGCACAGGGCACACGCAAAGACACTCCCACTCTTAGGAACCGCACGCAGGTGCAGGCAGCCCCACTCGCCCAGTTCCACTCTCTGTCCTGGCCACTGTTTTGACCGCTCTGTCCCTGCAGGTTTGGGGACGACATCCCTGGAATGGAAGGCCTGGGAACAGGTATGATGACTACTGGGGTCCACCCAGGTGCCCCCCTCACCCTCCCACCAGCCCGTACTTCACTTCGTCCCAATGTCAAGTGTCGGAGCCCCCCGAGGGGGGTTGTTCCCATACTGTGGGGTCACCGGGTGCTTGGAGGGGCTGGAAGAGAACAGGGAGCCCCTGCTGTCCCCCTCTCCCAGCAGCAGGCATGCCTTCCTCCCGCCCCTCCCTGGGCCTGCTTCCCGCACTCAGCACCCCCCAGAGCTGCAGTGTCCTGGGAGGAGGGTCTTCACAGGGGACTTGTACTCTCACCACTTGGGGTGCGGACAAGGGATGGGAGGGCCAAGGGACGCTGCTGGACCCACCAGCCCCCTTATCCTGCAGACATCACGGTCATCTGCCCGTGGGAGGCCTTCAACCACCTCGAGCTGCACGAGCTGGCCCAGTACGGCATCATCTAGCGCCCGACCTTGACCAGTCCCAGAACTCGCCCCCTGCTGCCCGCCCGGCTCCCTGCCCACCCTCCTCACACAGAGACCCGTCCCTCCGCGAGTGCACAGACTGCCCAGGTCGCGTCTGGAGGCCCTCGAAGAGTGGCACCCTCAGCCCACCGGACACCAGGAGCCCGCCACCTCCCCGCAGGATGCCCTTTGGGGCCGGCCAGGCTTTGCTTAACTTCCAGAGACACTGGCCCACAGGCCCGCTCTTCCCAGGAGTGTCCCCCAAACCCCGGCCCCTGTCCTGCCTGTCCGTAGCAGAGGACACGCCCCCACCCCCCACCCCAGCCACTCCCAGCTGGTGCCCGAGTCCTGGGGCATCAGCGAGAGAGGAGGCCCCTCCAAGCCCACCACGCCTGTGGGAAGCTTGTCCTTTCCGACATGGTCCACGTTTGCGGTCCCCATTTCACAATAAAATGATGTAGCTCCACTGACCATCTGGGGGTGCTGGGACTTGGGACGGAGCCCGAATGTGTGAGTGGCTTCAGGGGGAGTGTGCGGGTGGGGGTGCAGAGCGGTGGGGGCAGCAGGGCCTGGCCAGGTGGACAGGGAAGAAATCGCATCTGGCACTGAGTGCGGGGCGGTGATGGGCGGCGCGGGCCCGCTGCAGCTGGAGCTTGGCGTGGCGGTGGGTCCCCAGGCATGAGACAGGTAAGACGTCACCACGCAGCCCACTCAAGACCCCTGTGGTTTACTGTATGAATGACACATCTCAGTACAATTTCCTTCCCCAAAAAGCCTTCTAGAGAGAGGCCTGGGCCTCACCTCCAACCGCCACAATGGACAGGGAAGCGGGGGGGGGGGGGGGGTGCCCCCCGGGGGGGGCAGGGGGCAGGCTGTCAGGACACGGGCCTCAGGGTGGGGGTCCGAGGTGGTGGGCGGTAAGCTCAGAGCACGGCCACGTGGGACATCTGGATGGGAGGTGGGGCTCCGAGGCAGGTAGATCCTCAGACGCTGGGGTCGCCTGCGGCCTGGGAGGCAGGGCTAGGAAGTGGTCAGATGTGCGGGTCAGAGGGAGGCGGGGTGGGGGTCGCAGGGGGGCCTCCAGTAGGATTGTCAGGCCCCCCAAGCACCCTCGTGGGAGACAGACACTGCCAGGCAGCGGCCAGTGGGTCGGCCTGCGCTCAGACCTGCGTGGACTGCAGGTGAGGGGGCCGTGCCGCTTGGTGCTGCCTGGCAGAAGCCTCTGGAGGAGCCAAATCGGGGCGGGGGGGCCAGGCGTCGTCTAGGAAACAGCGGAACTGGGCAGGAGGCGGGTGGCCCGCCCTCGGGAAAGGGGAGTCGGGGGCCCGAGGAACGCTGACACCTCCCCGGGGAGGGGAGGCCTGCAGCCCCACTCCCCATCCCAGTGCCCCCGCTTTCGTCCCACGTGCCGGTCAGCCCGGGGCCGGCTTGGCTGGGGGCCAGGCGCAGGGCCCACGGCTCGGGGGCACAGGCCCAGCCGCCCGGCCGGCTCCGGGGCTCTCTGCCACCCCCTTGCGGACACCCAGGGCCCTCACCAGCTGCGTGGCCAGCAGGAGCTCCGCCCCCTGGACCCCCACCACCGCGATCAGGAAGCCGCCCACCGCCCGGATATTCCCGCGCAGCCACTGTCGGAGCGGGGCGCCGCAGCCCCCCAGGTGCACCACTCTCTGCGCCGTGTCCTCCTCCAGGCGCAGGGCCCCGAAGCCGCACTGGTCGTTGACAGAGGCCCCGTCCTCCCAGGGGTCAATGCAGCAGGAAGCAGGCAGGCTGCAGGCCTGGACCCCAGGGGAGCTGCAGTTGAAGTACCTGCAAGGGGCAGGGGTCAGTCTGCAGGGCGGGGCCCCCTGTTCTGGGCCTCCACGCTGCCTGCCGTGGGTCTCCCACCCACCTGGGCCACTCCCGTGTGCAGGCACACGCGCAGGCACATACAGGCGTGAACGCACACGCACGACGCACAGGCACACGTACCTGT
Source organism: Lyroderma lyra (assembly GCA_004026885.1). NCBI lineage: Eukaryota > Metazoa > Chordata > Mammalia > Chiroptera > Megadermatidae > Lyroderma > Lyroderma lyra. Next base: position 2,738 of record PVJL010013683.1, read on the forward strand.
GCACACACAAACACGATACCCAGCTTTCTATACTTGACCCTGGCACGTGGCTGCCCTCTGTACGTGCAGGCGGTGCCATAGCTTGGAGGCCAGAAGGGGCGTGTTTAGTGAGACGTGGAGGGGGAGGAGGCCTGGGTAGTGAGGCGGCCTTGCCCGGCAGACGCTGCTGAGTTGGTCTGAGCTCAGCTAGAGCCGGAGCGGTGGGCTGAGGCCTGCAGAGTTGGTCAGCGGGTTGTAGGAGGGATGTGAGGGGCAGCACGGGACAGCGACAAGAGGCAGGGAAGGAGTGTTGCTCTTGTCACAGCTCCCAGTGCCTTTGGCCTTCAACATGTGTCCAGGACCCTGAGACCTACAGGTTTGACCCTCCCCCCTGCCCTCCCTCCTGGGCACTGTCTCATCTCCCAGAAGGGTGGGCCTCACTAAGGCAGGGGCTCCAAGGCCAGCAGGATTGGTGGCCATGACACCACAGGGGGCTGCCACCAATCCAAGATCCCACTCGGCCACCAAACGAGTGAACGGTGCACGAAGGGGCTCAATGCGTTTTAGTGACTCTTGGGTATGAATGGCCAGTTTTCGGGAGTCCCCCCGTGACTCCATTTCTCATGGTCAGGTGCCCAGAACGGCCCTCTGTCGTGGGGGCTGCATGTGGGGGTAGATGACAATGCAGAGATCCTGGAGCAGAATGCAGATACGCCGTGTGACGTTCCCAAACAGGCAGCGCTGAACACACACACACGCACACACGGTGGAGGAAGGCTGTCCCGGATTAACCTAAAGGCTAGCTCCATCTGACATCGAGGTGTGCTGTCCTTACGTAAGAAACCCCCCAAAGTGACTTCCTACGTCTGCCGGTTGAGCCTCTGCATTCAGATCCCCGTGTGCCCGCCCGGCCCGCGGAGCCCCCGTGTGTGCCTGGGGGCGTGTGAGCGCACGTGCATGGGGGGGGGTGCTTGCGTGCGGCTGCCCGGGGCCCCACTCCCCGTCACCTCCAGGACTCACAGGTTCCCCTGCCAGTCCTGGTAGGAGGCGGCCCCGCAGCACCGCAGCCCCAGCTGCACTTGGTCCATAAGGAAGCGCAGGTCGGGCTCGTCCTGGTAGTGTGTGATGGCCACCCGCAGGGCATGCTCCATGCTGTCCTGCAGCGGGCCCCAGAGGGCCACCACCAGGGCGCCCGCCACAGCCTCCAGCACCAGAAAGGCGAGGAGGCCCCCGGAGAAGCAGCGCAGCAGGCAGGGGTTCTCGCAGAGGGCGCCCAGGCAGCCCGCCAGGCTCACGGCACTGACCGCCAGCCCCCCCAGCACCAGCCCCAGCATGGGGTCTGCGGGCAAGGGGCCCCCCCAACTACTGCCCAGAGACCCCTTGACCGCCAGGCCCCAGAGCCCAACGGCCAGGGCCAGGAGGCCAAGCAGAGAGAAGAGGAAGTTGGACAGGAAGGTCAGGCACTTGAGGCAGCTGCGTCCCCAGGGGAGAGTGGTGGCCTGGCCTCCCCCACGGCCTGCCCTGCTGGCCTGTCCTTCCCGGAGTGCTGGGCCCAGGCGGCTCGAAGGGAGTGGGCTGCTCCTGGAGAGGGGTGGCTCCTGGCCCTGGGCGTCCTGCACAGGGAGGAGGCAGAGGGGTCTCAGCAGTGCGACCCCACAGCAAGGGCCAGAGCCTGCAAGGGGAGGGCAGCTGTGCAGTGGAGTGGGGAGGGGGCTCAGAGACCCTAAACGGCCAGGGACCTGGGAGCTTCCGGGCTTCCTAGCTCCTTTGGCACGGGCATGACTGCGCCCTGCAAGTCCACGGGGGAGGCTGAGCAAGGCGATCACAGCAATAGGGGCTCCACAAACACACGTCTCCCTGCTCCCCTCTGCACCGAGGTGACGGTGGACGTGGTCACGAGGCAACTTCTCCACCCAGGCCGGGAGGCAGGGGGCCCACCAGGCAGAGGCGCTGGCTCAGGTGACTGCCCTTTCTGCTCCCCACCTTGACACTGGCCCCCAGGTCCCAGTATCCACTAGGAGACCAGGTTCTGTGGGATGCGGGGTCTTCCAAGGCCCCGCCCAGGCCGTACCAAGGTGATGAGCAGAGTGTTGGGGGACCAGCCCCCCTCTCCGGGTTCCCCCCGCCAGAGGAGTGGCTCATTGATCGGTGAGGTTTGGAGTTGTTAAGCCTGCTGCACTTGGCGCCTTAATGGACAATCTCAGTTTCAGATCTGCGCGCCCCCTCCCCCCAGAGGCAGGACCGAGACAGCTTGCCCCGGCCCGCCCTCGGAGAGAGCTGCGGGCACTTAGTTCTGCCGGTGACAGGGTTCGATGGGGAAGACCGGGGGGCTGCAGCCCTGTGCCCAGGCAGGGGTCCCGTTCCCACCCAGTTCACCAGGAGGGCGGTGTCTGTCCACACCCCTGACTGCACGGCGCCAAGCTTTCCTGGGGACATGGACGCACCCTGTGCTGGGGTCAGGCCCCAGGGCAAGGCCGCTCACTTCTCAGAGTCCGCACAGGGTGCTGGGTGAGATTGAGTGCTTGATTAGTAAAACCCCACCCCAATCTTAGCAGCTGCTCTGTGCCTTGGGGCTGGGGACCTCTCCAAGCCTGGGAGGGCCACCAAGGGGCTGGCTTACCTGGGGTAGCAGGGGGCTCCTTTCCCCCCACTCCATCCTGCACTAGTCCAGGTGTGCCGGTCCCCTGCCTGGCCTCTCTGGTTGGGACACCAGGGCTGGTGTTGCCATGTCCCTGGCCACTCTGGGAGCTGTGAACCCAGGGCCGGGTGAGCTTTAAGCCCCACCAGGACACCGCAGTCACGATGTGATCATGTGAGGAATCACATTTTAGGGTTTAAGACAGCCTCTGCTTGTCCAGTCACGGACGGTCTTTTCTCTCAAGACAGATTCTCGGCCTCGCTCTGTGGATGCACTGAAGGCACCATGTGGGTGGGGCTGCTAAGGAGCCGGCCCCTTGGCCATCACCCCAGGGCCCCAGTGTGGGCCTCGGCCCAGCAGGTCCAGCACTGTTCCACCGCCCGCTCACCCAGTGACAGACCGCTGCGGTCCCAGGTGACCTGCCTGCAGCTAAGTGCTCATTTACTCTCCGGTTTCTTCACTGTAAGAATGAAACAATATCCACTGGCCTGATCTCGTCTTTACTGGTTATGAGGTACCTGGGGTCCCCCACGCTCTGAGCTTCCCAGGGGCAGGACTTTGTGACGGCCACCATTGTGCGGACAGGTGGGCATCTCTGACCTTGCATCATCCAGTCCTCTCTCCCTGGCTTAGCAGGTGGTCAGGTGGAAGCTCAGAGCAGACTCCCCACCCACCACCTGCTCTGCTAGACCTTGGGCACAGGCCGGCCACGCCTCCCTTGTCCCCATTGTAATGTGTGTGCCCAAGCTGCCATTGGCTTCCGGGGACCTCTGGGGGTCACAGCGGGTGGAGACTATGAGGACCCCTGCGTACATGTGTTTTCATGGCAGGAGAAAGGGTGACCCCGGGGCCATGGCCCACCTGCCCCACCGCTGTGTTCCACTGCTTCTCGTACTTCGCTCTCAGGCCCCAGCCTTGCTCCACCGACCTGCTTCACCAGCCCCTTCACAGTCCAGGCACATGGGGTGCCTGCTGAGCCCACCCTGCCTGGCACTGGCTCCCTGGCCCTGTGCTCAGTTTCAGGTCACCTCCTGCCGGGGAGTCGTGGCCTCCCCTCTCTGAGGCTCCGGAGCCCTTCTCACTTTGGTTCCAATGGGATTAGTGCGCTTCGTTCAGTAGTTAGGTGCTTGCGTTCTTGCTCCATGGCCCCCCACTAGTTTCCCACAGGACCCCCATGCGACTGAGCCCAGCCTCAATGCCTGACTTACAGGAGCCGAGTAAATGCGTGTTGCTTTAAGACACCCCATTTTGGGAGGGCTCACGGCAAAGCATTATCTTGGTGACTAGCTGAGAAGGGGACTGTTCTGAGCCCTGGTGACACAGCAGGGAAAGCACCTGACCACCCCCAGGCGTCGGGAGCTTCTCATAAAGGGAGCACGGAAGTCCATGCATACGCTTTTGTGTGGCCCTAAGAATTACGAAGCAAGCCAAGGAGGACACGTGGTGGCGGGGGCAGCGATCAGGACACGCAGAAGGCTCAGAGGCTGCTCTCACAAAGGACCAGGAAAACGTCAGAGGAAAGGGTGTGCGTCAGCCGATTAGAAGTCAGGCCACCTGTCCTTCTGGCAGTCCTATCTGCTCTCCCCTCCCGTGTCTGCCCTGGATCCCGCCACCTCTCCGCCTTTGCTGCCACCACGATCTCTCCTCTCTGCTAATTCCATCAGCCTCCTTGAGGGAGCCCCCGCTTCTCCTCTTGCCCCTCCTCGCTGCCTAGTTAGCCTCCAGAAAGACACACCTCCTCCACTCCGACCCTCTGAAGGCTTCCGAACACACTTAGAAGGCATCCGAGGTCTCTGCACATCTGACCCAACCCTCCCGGTCCCCCATTGCCCTCAGCCACACGGGCCCTTCTGTTCTTTCTGGAGCACCCCAACTCTTCTCAGGTCCTCTGCACCCTCTTTCCTCAGAAACCTGCGTGGCCTGCTTCACTGGGACCTGCTCAAACCTCTTCTCCTCAGAGAGCTCCTTCTTGACCTTCTTGTTTAGAATAGTCTACCATGCTCCATCCCTTACCTGCATTGGTTGTTGGCAAGGCACTTGCCGTTACCTGGTGTGCATGTGTGTTGCTCCTTTTATTTTTTTTTTATTTTTTTTTTAAATTTATTTATTTATTTATTTTTTTGCTTTTTGGTATGTGGGTAGTTCCCTGACTGGGAACCGAACCCAGGCCACAGCGCCGACAGCGCCACCGCTGAAGCCCCAAACCACTACGCCATCAGGGAACTCCGAGTTGCTCCTTTTAGATGCCTCCTGCTGGTGGCTTCCATGGGGGCAGCGCTCTGACTCGTTTCTGCTCTATCCCCAGCAGTAGAGCCCTGCCACACACAAAGTAGACGATAAATATTGGATGATGGAATGAATAAGCCACATTCAAATAACTGTTGAAACCATGGTGGCAATGTGTCACAAACAAGTGACATTGTAACAGTAATAAGAAAAGCAGGGAAATGAAGAGGTGGGGTTGGGAGGAAATGAGAGGGACAATTTCCTAGGTTTTCAGCACAGGCGTTAAATACGTACAATCTGAAATTGAACTGTGGTGTTAAAAAAAAACAAAAGAGGGAGTTCCCTGATGGTGTAGTGGCTTAAGGCTTCGGCGCTGGTGCTGTCCAGCGCTGTGGCCTGGGTTCGATTCCCAGCCAGGGAGTTACCCACATACCAAAAAAAAAAAAAGAGCCTCTTAGAGGTGTTCATGACTTTTTCACAATCAAAGGCAAGGTCACATACGAAATTTGCAGGGCTCAGTGAAAAATGAAAATATGAGGCTCCTTGCTGAAAATTATTAGTAATTTTAAGACAGTGACAGCAGAACACTGAACCCAGCCCGAGGCCCTTGGAGAGGCAGAGGTGGTCCCCCGGGAAGCTGGCCCTGGTGGCACCTGTATCTCTCTCTGTGCCAAAGACACGTTTGTCTAAAATGCAGCTTAAATTCATGGTTTCTCTTCCGTTGGACGCAGGGAAAATAGCTTCTCTCTTCCTTTACACCTTGCTGAAATCATTTATCTATTTTTGTATGTGACTAACGAGACGTCCCCAATCACAACCCACCAATGGTGATTTCTGCTTCTCTTCGGACTTTCCCGTGTTGCCCGGGTTTCCAATAACGAGCCTGTGTCATTACACAAGGCCACCTTGCAGAGGACTTCTTCGCCGCACGGCCAGGTGGCGGCGCGGGGCCGCCGTGCGCATGCGCGGCCGTTGGTGCGCCGGAACCCAGTTCCGGGGCTGCGCGGCGGGCGGAGCGCATTGGGCGCGGCACCGGACGTCGCGGCTGTGGCGGCCGGGCGGCGAAGCTGGAGCGGCGGTGGCGGCGGCGGCGGGAGGCCGGGGCCGGGGCTGAGGCCGGGGCCGGGGCTGCGAGGCCCGCGGGGCGGCAGGCAGCGGCGGCCCGGGGCTCGAGCCCGGAGGCGGGAGCGGCCGCCATGGCCGAGAGCATCGTGAGTGGGGCGGCCGGGCGGGAGCGGGCGCCGGGATGAGGCAGCAGATTTGCCGGCGCGGCCTGTGGGAGGCCCCCGCGGCCCGCCTGCCCTGCCGCGCTGGGTTCGCTGCGGGGCCGCGCGCCCCGACTTCCCCTCCCTCGGCTGCCTTCCGTCCCAACCCTCTCAGCGAGCTGGGGAAGGCGGGCCGGTGGGCTGCACCTTCCGCGGCCGCCTGCCCGTGGCGGGGCGGCTGGCCGGGCGGTCTGTAAGGGCCTCCGTCCTTCCCTCACCTCCCGTGGGTCTGTCCTGCCCCCGTCCCCCGCCGCACTCGGTGCCCGGTCACGACGCACGACAGAAGAGCGCTTCGTACGAGCGGGGATGCTGCGGACCCCTCCCCACCCCGGAGCCCGGCCGGCTGGCTGCTCGGTGGCGAGGAGGAGTTGACAGTCTCCTGCCTGTTAAAAGAGTCATAGAAAAGTTGGTTTCACTTTCCACCTGCAATCAGGACTCTGTACACTGCCTTTTTACCCCTTAAATGAGAAAAAAAGCCAATAAAAATCAGAAAAACACCGGCCATGCGTTCACTCGTGGAACGTTTCCTCTCAAAAGTAAATGTGGCAGGAAATAAATAAATAAAAAGATTGTCCAGCTGGGCAACAGGAGTTTGGGGACCATCAAGGAATATTTGGGATTTTTGGGGGTGGCAAATAATGTTCAGGCTTGAGCGGAGTGACCAGGACCTCTGCCATTTTGCGTGGTGTCCAGAATGACGTTGATTTGGTTTCTGGGGGCCCCAGCCCTGGACTTGAAGTTGAAAGCTTTCCTCTAAGATTCCTTACCCGGGCCCTCCGGCCCCCTCCATGGTTTCCAACCTGCCAGACGACCCAAGAGAAAACTTGCCTCCTTTTTGAAAGAAGATGCACTGATCATTGGTGACTTCTAGAAATAGGTTAAGAATTAGCATTCAAATCTGCTTGGAAACTTTCTCTTTACTTTTAAATGAATTAAAGGAACCATGGACTAGTGAGTCGTTTTTCCTACTAGTGAATGTAAGGCTAGGCCCATTGATAGCATGGGTCTCTTGCCGAATTTCTCAGGATTTCGAGGAATTAAAACAGATCCTTTATCTGAAATTGATTTCAAAAATATATATATATTTTTGTTACTGTTTTTTTGTTTTGTTTTTTTGCTTTTTTTTGGTATGTGGGTAGCTCCCTGACTGGGAATCGAACCCAGGCCACAGCACTGACAGCGCCAGCGCTGAAGCCCTAAGCCGCTACACCATCAGGGAACTCCCAAAAATATGTATATTTTTAAATTTAGAAGTCTTCTAAAAATTTCTGTGGGTATAACTAATGTTTATCTCACCAATTCTTTGACATCTCCAAAAAGTATTCTGGGCTCATTTTCTTATAAGTAGGGAAACCTGGGTTTCCAGGATGCTGTGTGTCCATGTTGTCAGGTCAGTCTCATGTATTTTATTTTGTAGCCTGGGTGAGGCTAAGCCAGGATGTCTGTCAGTACAAGTTATGTTATCTAACGGAGTTACATGCTCGGCTCTTCCTGGAGACCTGGATTGCCATGTCCTATTGTAGGTGATCAAGTAGATTGACTTCTTAAGCTCTAGAACTCTCCTGAAACATGAGAACCTGACCTTCAGCGCCTCAAGTAGTGGAGTGTCGTGCTCTTATTTCTAAGTGAACAATCAGAGGACCAGTCACAGAAGAGAAACAGAGCTGTTCACTTCTTAGTGTGTCTGTGTTGGAGACATTTCAGAAACAAATAGGTGGAAGTAGTTACCTAATACCTTGCACAGATTACGAGAACGTTTTCCTAGGTGTTGAATCAAAATGGAGTGTATTAGAAATCAAAGCTCAAAAGCACCTGTATTTGCACTCCATACGGACAAGGGAGAAAATTAACAGATGTATTAAGAAGCAAAAAGGTAGAGAATGTTTTATAGGGGTTTCCTAGTGGTGTAGTGGCCAGGCTTTGGCGCTTTCAACAGTGCAGCCTGGGTTTAATTCCCAGCCAGGGACCTAATAAAAAAAAAAAAAGAGAATGTTTTATGCTCTTAACAATTGGGATTTCATAAGGGTTATTGAAAACAAAATCTTAAAAATTGAGAACAATATGGGGGCAAAACCTTTTCAGTCAAGGAAAAGCTATTAGCAAATGAGAAAGACAAGCTATTTTAGGAAAATCTAGGTTATTTATAATTTATTTGTTTGATGAAAGCAGTAGTAGATTGAAAGCCTGTGTGGCATTTTGTCATGTGTCAGTGAAAATCTTTTTAAAAAGAAAAACAACAGCTTGTGATGTTTTTCGTCTGTATAGTGTGGTTTTAAATAGAGTGCATGGCGCAGTAATTGCTGAGAGGAGAAACTACCACATGGTACTTTCTGGCATATTCCTGTCTGTCTGTCCTCCCACCCCTGCGGTGGTTGGGGCATCAGCTGTCTTGTTTGCGTCAGGGCATGCTGTCTCATGCCCCTTGCACAGCTGGCCAAGCACAGAAACTCACCTTCAGAAGGGCTCTAATCAGCATAAAGTCAGGTCCTGGGAGGTAATGCTTTTCATTCAGAAGTCTTCAGGCCTGCCAGCTGTTTTGGGCTTGCCATCAGATATTTTCTTAAAACCCTGCTAAGGTATGGGACACTTTTCTTTCTTTCCTTTTCCTCTTTTTATTGAAAGTAAATAGCAAAGGAGAAGATTTCCTGTGATTCTTTTAAATCAGTGTGATGTCTGTCTTACAGGTCCTGGAACAGAGTGAGATTTTTTTTTTTTTTAAAGAACCCAGTCATTCTTGGTTTGTGGTAGAATTTTTTCTTGCTCCTTCTCAACTCTTTTTTTGTTTTTATAAATCTGAGAGAAAAATGTTAGCGTTTCAGGTATACTCTTTGTAAATAGTGGTTAAAAATTGAAGTTGTATTTTTGAGTGAAACAATAGAGTTGAGAATCAGGGCAGTACCCTTAGTATGTCCTTCTGTATGTTGATCAGTCTTGTACCTCTGCTTTGTCTCCCGGAAACACTGGTTTGGGCAGGTGCTAAACCACTACAGAGGTTAGTAATGGAGCCAGGACCTTTCTGGTCTGTGTAGTAACTTTCTTGTTTCATTGACAACAGATAATTCGTGTCCAGTCCCCAGATGGGGTGAAGCGGATCACGGCCACAAAGAGAGAAACAGCCGCAGTGTTTCTGAAAAAGGTACCTGTGGCTTTATTTATCTTCTTCCCATTCTGTGTCTCTCTCTTTCCCATGTTTCCTGGTTCTGCCTACTTCCAAGTCAGTCTCTGCGGTGTCCTTTTCCTGTCATGACTGGCTGGATCAGATTGTGTCATAGCTGATCACAGCTTGCAATTATAGGAGCAAGGGCCCAAAGTAAGTGTACTGGTATTTCATAGGAGTAGTATTTATGAGAGTGAAAAACCTGAATTGTCCATCGAGGGGGGATTGTTAAAAACATGTATGGAATTGTCCCACTTTGTTCTTGAGAAATTTAAAGCCATGTCCATCTTTGTGTGAGCACAGAATGTGACGAGGAAGCACAGCCAGATATATGGGGCAGCCCCAGGAGGAGAGGCCTGCGATCAGAAGAGCAGCTTTTGCTTCACACTTCACATCAGAGGGCAGCAGACTGGTTCACAGGCTGGCTGGCTGTTACTGCAAATAAAGTTTTATTGGGACACAGCTGCACTCATTGGTTTAGGTATTATCTGGCTGTGTTTGAGCGCCAGTGGCAGAGTCTAGTAGTTGTAACAGAGAGTAGGACCTTCAAAGCCAAAACATGTTACTGTCTGGCCCTTCATAGAAAAAGTTTGCTAACCTTTACTTTATACATTCTGAATTTGAATTTCTTGTAAGCAGCTGTTACCTTTGTAACGATAAAAAAAAAATAGTTTTTCATTATTCATAAGCAAAAATTTGTAGGGTCATAGATTGTTAGAGTCAGAGAGAGTCTTAGGTGTCACATATAACAGTATGATCTTTTTATTTTCACAACGGTGGAAACTGAAGGTCAGGGGAGTGCAGAGATCTGCTGGGATCACACTGGCCTGTGAGCTGTTAGTGAAGCCACAATACTTACTTGGGAAATTTGGTTTCTAAAAGGTGGTTACTATCATGATTTCAGTAGCACTGCTTTTGGGATCATATTTGTAAGAATGAAAGGAAAAGAATTAGGTGCAAGAGAGAACAGAGTTTTTAAAAAATGTTTACTATCCTACTCTTAGCTTATTGTCACCTTGCTCCTAGGAATGGTACTAGGATGCAGAAAATGCTAGAGTCCTTGAGAGACCATCTGAGACAAAGATTAAGCATTAAGTAACTGGTTGCACATTTGTGAGGATAAACACCAGACATAAGAGGACTGCAGTTGTTCTATGCTTTTCTGAGGCTTTGTGATAGGGGAATTTCCTAAACTTAAATTTGTAGTAGCCATGTAGAGACCTGATTTTGTTTTCAATTTGAGGCTTTAGTGCTTGGTATCAAGTGTAGTGTTGTCAGACAAGAAAAATTCAGGTTTCAGTGGAACCTTAGGTCCCAGCATTGCAGTCTTCATCCATGTTCCTCAAGTCCTGGGCTCTCCCTCTGGGTAGCTGATTGTCGCCTTGCTTAGGGAGATGCAGACGTGACTGCTGGCCATTGGAATTGGTTGGGGTCAGTTCATTTTGACTGAGTGATTGCTGAAGCCATCGTCAACGCCACGGCCATTGCTCAGAGCAGTCTTTTGGGAATACTCAAAAACCAACACACTTATTACTCTGAAATATGTTTCCCTGTGGATGAAAATCCTTTCCTCTGATTATGAAAATAATACAGATTAATAATAAAAGGCTCCAATAGTACAGAAAAGTATAAAGGAGCAAGCAAGAATCACTTGAAAGTCTCCCACCCAGAATCACCATTAACACAGTGTATCTTAGGTGTGCACTGTGCTCGTTTGTATGCACACCCCTACATTTGTGCACATCTGTGTCCGGTGTGGGATGGTACTGTACGTGGCCTCCAGGCCTCTGTGCTTGCTCCTCCCAGCTCTGCGCCTGGCAGGCTCTCTCCCCTCAGGCTTCTGCTCAGGTGGGCGCCTGGAGAGGCTTTCTCTGTCCTCCCCCTGGAGGGGCCGCTGCATGCTCCTCTCCTCCTTTCCTGCTCTGGGGGTTGTCTCAGCCTGTGGTTTCGTCTCCCCTGCTTGATGGTAAGACCCTCGATGGCAGGAGCCTTGTCGGATTTTATTGGCTTGCTTGGAGCAGCCACGTGGAGCCAGCGCGTGGTGCTGCTTGCTGTGTGTTGAGGGAATGACTGTCCAGTGCCTGGCACGGGGCCTGGCCCGGTCGGTGCTCATGACTGCTTAATGGGCGTCTTTCGGCACTTCAGTCCTCTCCTGTTAGGTGTCAGACTTGGAATTGTGGTTTTACACTTGATTTCAGAAGTAGAAATTAAACTTTCCGTATACGGTCATGACTCTTGCTTGCTTCAAACTCTTAAATGTGTCACATAGTCTTACTGTTTACACAAAGCTTTGCTTTTTGGACATTTTTTCTCATTTTACTTGACATCTGCATAAGCAGTACCAGTTTCCTCAGGAGAGAAAATAAGAGAAATTTGGTTCACAAGGAGCAGTTTCTAAATTGAGTGCTCTGGTCACATTTGCTGGTGCGTGTCAGAGTATTGATATGCAAACAATTGGTTACATCTGTTGTTTTGGGGCTCGTTTCAGGTCGCAAAGGAGTTTGGCTTCCAGAATAACGGATTCTCAGTTTACATCAATAGAAACAAGACTGGAGAGATAACAGCATCACCCAACAAATCCCTCAACTTGCTAAAGATCAAGTAAGCACCCCCTGGGGAGGAGACGGGGCGGGCAGGGAATGGACACCAGCCACCTGCCCGAGCCAGCTTCCTCCTCACACTGCTTGGTACGGTCCTCTTTACTGACCGAAGTGCAGGTGACCCGATTTCTTGCCAGCTACTCAGCAGTAACACTGAATCTGCAGTTACTGTTCGCTGATCTGATTGATTTGCAGAATTCTGAGATGTGTGTCACTGTGTCACTAAGGAGAAAGTCACGGCCCCAGGCCATGTGTGCAGCTGCACCCTCAGCTGCTTCTCTGTAGAGAAGGACCTTGAGCGGAGCTCTGTGTAGAGTTTGGCCTTGGGCCCTGCGTGGTAGGTAGGAGGGCCAGCAGTGCAGGGCTGCACTGCCCACGCTGCATCTTGCTGGCAAGACCCCCTAGAGTGCCTTAGAGTTGATCAGTGCTGTCAGGAGGGGTGTCTGGAATGCCAGGTCCTCCTACTGCAGCCCACCGCCTGCTTCCGTATTTTGGGTGGAGCACAGCTTCATCCATTCGCATAGGTTCCTGGCTGCTTCTCACTCCGCTCTCACACCCCACGGCTCCATTGAAGCCCCTGGTTCTTTGGGGGCTCTGCCTCAGCCTGTCTGTGTCTGTCTCTGTGTCTGTCTCTCTGCTTCCCTCTTGGGTCTTGTCAGTGGTGTGTCTCCCCTGCATGTATTCAGGGTTCCCTGCTGTCAGGGTCTGTGGGTTTAATGTGTTATCAAGCCATCGGTGTGGGGGGACTTGGGAAGAGCCTGGCCCCTTGCCCTACATCTCAGCATCCCACCTGGTCACCTCGGATGGCCTCTTGTTGTTGGCACTCTTTCCATTCTATTTTTATTTGCTGTTTCATGTTTAACCCTCCCAGACCTGAGGCCCTGAACCTAACTGTCTCCTATACCTGGGCTCCTGAGCATTAAAGAGAAAAAACCCACATGATATAGAAAAATGTTAGTTCCATGCAAACAAGGGGTTAGAATAAGATAGGACTTGGAGACATGTTTTTCACGTGCGAGGCACAGGACTGAAAATGAGGTACTGCGGTCTAGCGGCAGATTGGGAAATGACCGAAAAACCAGTACAGCGGGCTGGGAGGGTTAAGTTTCCAGACTGTATCTCGTAATTCCAGATCTGAAGTCCTTGGCCATATAAATCTTTTTATTGTTGTCTCTGCCCACCCTTGCTCATGGTGGCTTACCTTGCACATTTGGTGACTTTTTCTCAAGCGCTTGTGTTTGACCACACTTGGTCTCGGGGAGTGTGTCTTCTACGGAGCAGCTGAGCCTGGTACTTTAGGACTGGAGAGTGTTTGGGAATATCTAACCCCCTTCTACGGAGGGGGCTTGCATTGGCTTCTGTTGGCACAAGGGGTCACTGTGGGCCCAGCACTCCTTCAGACGGCTTCTGTCTTCGGTCTTCCCTAACCAAGTAGTGTCCCTGAAGCTACCCCGCATGTGACAGAGCACATGCCTGTGGCTTCCTTCCCGCTGTGCAGTGGGTGGAGGCACACCACATTCCTCGATGGTCCCTGTTCTGAGCTGGGCTTTGCCCACTGCTGAGACACCCTCAGATGCCTGGCTGTGTGAGACCGTCAGGCCCAGCACACGCTTTGGGGAGGTAGGCTCAGGGCCTCGCCTTCGTTGCCTGGAGAACGCCTGCAAGAACCGAGCTCGCGGTGCCTGGAGCGGGCTTGCCGGGTGGCTCTGGGCTGTGTTCCCTGCTGTTTTTGGTCTTTTGGACCCTTGGGGATTCCTCCCTTGCTAAGAACTCAACAGTCCATTTTAGAGTTTGTGTGTTAAAGCTGCCGGAGCAGCTGAGCCTGGTACTTTAGGACTGGAGAGTGTTTGGGAATATCTAACCCGCTGTTAGAAACGGAAGTGTCCGACGACAGTGGGCAACTTTATGGCCCCTAAGTGGTGGGAAGAAGGGGAGAGAACAAATGCACTGAACTGCTGCTGGCTGGCCTCCCAGTGCCGCCTGCTCACAGCTCCACACGGGGGGCCCCGCTGCCTCCATGTAGGGCCAGGGCAGGCCTTTCTCCCGGCCGCTCCCTCCTGCATGTGCACCTTGTTGACAGCAGTTAAATATTTACCAGGTGGGGCTGTAGCTTCTCTGAAACTGGGGGGTCTCTGTGCAGGGACCCACGGTGCTGCCCAGGGGTGGCAGACGTGTGCTCCGCATCCAGTTGTGGCAGTGTGGCCATGTGAACCATGCCCTGCAGCACGCCAGCTGACCGAGGGAGGACTGTACTTTACATAGAAAGTGATAGGAGGAGTTCCCTGGTGGTGTAGTGGCTTAAGGCTTCGTCGCTGGTGCTGTCAGTGCTGTGGCCTAGGTTTGATTCCTAGCCAGGGAACTACCCACATACAAAAAACAAACAAACAAACAAACAAAAAAGAAAGTGATAGGAACCAAACGTAGCTGTTCGAAATGTGAGTGGTGGCAGCCTTTCTGCAAGTGCCTCAGCGGCTTTAAAGACAAACAGACCCCTTCTGTCCTGCAGGAGGAAAGCCCTCTGGCAGCCTGTCTTGGGGCATTTCCTTAAGGGCTGTTCCTGGTGGCAGGAGGCTACGGAGGCACATGTGCCTGTCACTGGGAGCAGCAGAGCAGGTCACAAGGTGACTTCACTGGGGAGCATTGTGCGGCTGTTAACAACGGTTAGACACAGACTGTTTGGAGGGGTTTCCTGAGGGGGTGTTGCCTGAGAAAAGCAAGTGCTAGAAGCGTGTCTTCGATAATCTCATCTTTGTCAGGCGGTGGCAGTGGCACACACGTCTGTGTACCTGTGTGGGGGTGTGGGGTGGACATAGAGACATGGAAGGGTGTGGCGGGGCAGATAAAGGGGGAGGAGGGAGCGAAGCAGAGAGCACCGAGGGGGAGGGAGGAGCTGCTGCAGGCCCGTCTGCGTGCTGTGCTTGTGCAGCTGGCCCTGGACAGCAGGGGTCCACCCAGATGCAGGCATTTCAGTAAATACAGTGTCAGATTCAGTCAGCTCTGGACCGACCTGCAGTCGGAGTCCGCGGGTCAGGAGAGCTGACTGCATTGATATGCACCATTTCCTATGAAGACTTGGGCGTCCTTGGTTTTTGATGTCTGTGGGGCCATGGAATCAGTTCCCCTAGGATACCAAGGGGCAACTGTAGTTAAACTTTTGGGGAGACAGAAGTTATATGTGGATTTTTGACTGTGTGTGGGTTGGCACCCCTAACCTCCACGTTGTTGAAGGTCAGCTGTTTATTCATTTGTGTGAAACTAGATAGGTATATGGATACATATGATACATACTAAAATGCAGTTGTAAAATGTTAACTTACAGTTGCAGAGAGCCTGCTGCTGACCTTTGTGATGCTAAGAAGCACGAGAGAGCTGTGAAAAGAGAATTCTGGTCTCCTGAAAGGGCAAACCTCATTATGTAGGCTTTCAGGGTGGTTGGCATTTGCTTTTTTGCAGATGTCAGAGATTCTCACGTGTGGGTCGATGTTCCTGCAGCTCAGGTTGTAGAAGAAAGGACAGCAGGACGTGACTCACACATGTTATTTGAACAGGCATGGCGATCTGTTGTTCCTGTTCCCCTCGAGCCTTGCTGGACCCTCATCTGAGATGGAGACATCGACCCCGCTGGGGTTCAAGGCCTTGGGCGCTCCCAACGTGGTAGAAGATGAGATCGACCAGTACCTCAGCAAACAGGATGGGAAGATTTACAGGAGCCGCGACCCGCAGCTGTGAGTGCCCGGGCTTCCAGGCCCACCGAGGTGTCGTCACGGCTCCATAAAGGGCGTGTTTATACCACTTCTTGTTGTGAGAAGTAGCTGATGAAAATACAGAAGTTTTGATTTTGACCTGTTTTCAGATTAAATTCCCCCTTTTCTCATTGGACCTCAGTATATTCTACATGTACTTTAAAAGTTTCCAACTATTTGGAACTAAGATTTAAGAGAGGGGAGGGTGCTTAAACCGAGTCTCTACCATGACGTACCCCTGGAGATCCCTGACTGCCACGTGGCGGGCGGGGCTTCAGCAGTGTGATGGGAAAGTGGAGGGGTGGCACGGCTGGTGCAAGGTCCTTGCTCATGTCACCTTCTTTAGTGGTAGTGGATCGCTTCCAGCATGTGTACACGCATAGTCTTTCTGCATGTCAGCGAGGCTCGGGCAAGTGCTGGTGCGCGTGTGCTCTGGCTTAGGTCTTCACACTTCTTTTTAAGGAAGCCTCTCAGAAACATGTGAGTTCACACTCGGTGATATGGGATTATCTGAGCCAAGGTTGCTTGTCTGCAGCGGAGTCTTTGTAACTGCATCACTCCGGAGCTCGACGGCTGCTGACACTGAGGTCCTGGGGTTCCAGATGCTGCGTTAGCAGCTTGTCTGTCTTGGATTAAAGAGCCCAAGTGCTCAGCTGCTGTTGGCACGGAGCCATTAGCCTGCATGCTGCTTCCATTTGCGTCTCCTTCCAGGGGCCAGTGCCAGCCCCCCACCCCCACCCCATCTGTGTCTTTGAAGCTTTTATTAGGAATCTTTCAGACGGTGTGTGCATGCTGACCTGTCATCTGAACCATGGTGTCTTCCCATTAGGAGAGACAGGCCATCCGTATTCAGAAATGCAGAACCACGTGCCACTAAGAGTCTGACCCCATTAAGAAAGAGATCTGATTGAGCTTGCAGGGACTGCCCCTTGGCTTTCCTACCAACCTGTCACTGTCCTCGTCACCTGAGCACGTCTCCACTGTTGTGTTGTATGTGTAGAGCTTCCATGGTTTCTGCGACTGAATGACTAAAACCCACAGAGCCGGTCACCTTTCGTGTGCTTTTTTCCAAAGTGTGCGTGAAGTGGGTGTTTTGTAAACGTGAGTTATTTACGTACCACTCTTGGGTTTTGCCATATCCTTAGACCCCCTTTCTTAGTGTTTGCTTCACATTTTATTTTAAATTGAATTTAAATCTATTCAGTTTGTTTTTAGTGTCATTTTAAGTAGTTAATATCCATGAAATCACAAGTTTGATGTGCTGCTCTGCTTTTCCTACTACAGATAAAATTAAACTATGAGAAAATTCACCATGTACCCTCTAAACTGATTTCAGCTGGGCAGGGAAGCATTTTATTAAATGCGATCGATGTACATTTGAAATAGCAGAAATGCTGGGAGGCAGCAGGCATTCTGACTGCATGTCTCCTGCCCTGTGCTCTCCTCAGATGCCGCCATGGCCCTTTGGGGAAGTGTGTGCACTGCGTTCCTCTAGAGGTGAGTGTGTGTGGAGCAAGTTCCCAGCGGGCGTGCTGGCTGCTTCCAGAGTGTCTCGTACTCGAGGTCCCTGCCGTGGTAGATGGAAGCACTTAACCTAGTTACTGCCCTGGGCCTCCTCTTCCCACTGGTGCAAGCTGCACAGAGAGGGTGAGCCTTGTTTATGGCAGTGACCTTCCGGGTGGTTTATGGATGGCTCCTGCTGTGATGAAGGAGCTGCATTCCACGGGCTCCCTGGACGATGCTTCAGAAGCTGACAGGAAGCTGGGCCTGGCGGTTTTCGCTCGTCATTGTGATTTAGTCCACGCGGAATCTCACGTCTCCTGTCTTGGTTTGTGCTGGTGAGACTGAGAGCTAGCATGATAGTGCTGAGGCCAGCTGGTTAGCGCTGACTTTACGGCAGCAAGGCCACCCCAGTTTTCTCCTGGAGGCTCCCCGTGCCTCCTGGGGTGACTGTTTTTGGTGACATTTTCCTGGTATTTACTTGACTTAGAGAGTTTTATGTTTAATAGAGATTCTTTTTCATCTCGGAAAGGTAACCAGCACACAAAGAACTAGAGTCAGTGAGACCCCGGCCCCCATCCTGCCCCATTGCTCTCAGCGGGCCTGGCCCTCCCTGCGCCCGCCTCTCGTGCCCTGCCACTCTGGCAGGGCTATGACCTGCTGACTGTCTTGGCAGCCATTCGATGAGGACTATCTGAACCATCTCGAACCGCCCGTGAAGCACATGTCCTTCCATGCCTACATCCGAAAGCTGACTGGAGGGGCCGACAAGTAAGCACCTGAGCGCACTCGGGCTGCAGTACTGTGGCGTGGCTCACACGCGTATGCTCTGTGTGTCTGACTGGCATTGTCTGGAGCCCCTGGGCACAGGAGGGAGAGAGCAAAGATCGGGGTCTGGGCACGAAGCATTCAAACGCATGCCTTCTGCCCTGGTTGTAGGAAAGAAGGGGGTGGGTGGAGGCTCTGTGATGCTTGGCTGTAATCCACAGTGCCTGTGGCATTGGCCAGATGCCAGGCTGGTGGTGGCCACTGTGAAGGCCCCTGGGGACCTCGCTGACCTTTCTCGGGCTTGCAGTGCCCTGGCAACTTAATCGTATGTGAAGTCACACGTGAAGGCAGAAGAGGTAAGGCATGATAGCGGCCAATTGTGCCTGTGGAGTCTCAGCTCTTCCTCTGCTTCTCGGAAAATCTGAACCACCCCGTCCGTGGTCACGTCGGACACCGCTGTCAGCCCCTGGCCGGAGCCGCCTCTGTACCAGGCGCAGTGTGGGTACCCATGGGTGGCCCGTCTGTGGGGCTCAGCCCACCGGGTGCCCGGGGTAGGCCGGGCGGGCAGCGAGGTGGCTGGCTTTCCCTGAGGGCCGGCTGTGACAGTGCCCCAAGAAGGTGAACTGAGGTCTACCAGGGCTGTCTGGAAAGCATCTAACCATGTCATACGAAACAGAGGCTGGGTTGATGGCTGGGGTTTTTCCAGACAGCCCTCGTGTTTTAAACAATGTCAGGTACCTGCCTGGTGACCCCTTCTGTTGCTGTATGGTCACCTTATCAGAAAGTCATGGCTTCATTCTGTGCTGTTAGAGCTCCTGTCAGTGCAGCAAGAGGAGACGCTGGCTGACCCAGAGTCAGCATTCTGTGAAGAATGTCACATTGGCCCAACTGTAGTTTTTCTCTGACAGCTTGCTGACACCCTAAAAGGACTTTTTAAAAAAGTTAGACCAGGAGAAAAAAATCCCACCAGAAAACCATTGTTGCCTGTCAGAGGGGTAAGCTATGGAACTTTCTGGACAAGGGAATGGGCAGAGATTTGTTGTGCTGAGCTCCTGCAGCCTTCCATCAGTCTGGGTTAAGGACCATGGTCTCTGTGGGGTACATTTGTCACTGTCACTAACATGCGAACGTGGTGGCAGTCACTGCTCCCAGATGCCATCAGACCAGCGTGCCGATGGCTGTGAAGATAAGATCGCATTTTTGGACCCTTTTGTGAGCAGGAACACTGCTGAGGGAGGAGTCGCTCCCAGTTCAGAACAGGCTCTAGGTCTTCCTCACTGCGTGCAGCCTTCTGACCAGGGCTGTTTCAGCCAGCAGCACAGCAAAGCTGTCTTCGGTCTTCGTTGCGTCTCCTAATTAGGTTTTTCCTCTGAATAAGAATTTTTATAAACAGTCTTAAGTCTGAGACTCATAATGTAAGTGTTGCTGACAAATTAGTGAAACTTAAAAAGAACTGTTTCCCCTCAGTGGCACAGGTTAGAGCGATAGATGGCCAACGGTATTCTTTAAAAATCTTTGTTAGTGACAGTGGGAATGAGAACTGTTCTTGTAGGCGTGTAGCTGTGCATCACTGTACGGGACAAGCCGGAGCTGCCCTAGAGCAGCTTTGCTGCTGGCACCACAAGCTTAGCTCCCCAGAGCGGTCTGGAGGTGTGAGGTAGTGGGATGTTGTTTCCAGGCTCACTGTGTGTTTAACTAAGTTGTCTCCTCTTATTCAGGGGGAAGTTTGTTGCCCTGGAGAACATCAGTTGCAAGATTAAATCTGGGTGCGAGGGACACCTTCCGTGGCCCAACGGCATCTGTACTAAGTGCCAGCCAAGTGCCATCACACTGAACAGACAGGTGAGTCTGTGCCTGTCAGGTGGCAGACAGAGGGTTTGTCTTCACGGCTGAGAAGAGGACACCTGGAGAGCAGCTGCCACCAGCAGAGTGCAGTGCACACGGCACATTTTCAGTATTTTGTGACTGATGACCCTTTTGTGATCATGCAGTGCAGACGTCACTGTGTGACTCGTGCTCTGCCGCATGTGTTGTCAGTCTGTGCGAAGGCAGAGTTTTCTTGGTGACTCTGAAATGCTCAGTGGTTGTGACTTTGTGTTTTGAGAAACCGTGGCTCTGGTAGCTGGTGACAGACCTGTGCTGGGACCAGCTCAGGGCACCCGGCCACCCAGGTGAAGCAGGGAGCTGGGCTGACGCTGACGGATGCGGAGAGGGCCGGGGAGCGTCGCTGGTGGTTACTCTGCCTTTTCTGCCCTGTGTCCTGCCTCCGAGAGTGGCGCCACGTGGCTCCTTTAGAGACCATTCCACCGTCTGCCTCGACTGCGGGACCCTTTCTTCCTTTTCTCTCCCTTCCTTCTTCCACCCTGGAGATTTTGAAAATTTTCATTTTAAGTGAAATCCTAATAAGATTAATTTGAATTAACGTACTGAGGAACCCTCACCCCTACCCCACCTACCCAGCAGCCTGTGAGTGGGCTTCAGGGCAGAGCACGTCCTGAAAGCGCGTGTGTGCGTGCATTTTAAGTGATGACTTGGACTAGAGAAAGAAAGGCTTTTGAGAAGTGCTTTCATTTAGCCCCTTGTTCACTCTGCAGAAATACAGGCACGTGGACAATATCATGTTTGAGAATCACACCGTTGCCGATCGCTTCCTTGATTTCTGGAGGAAGACGGGGAACCAGCACTTTGGGTACTTGTATGGACGGTACACTGAGCACAAAGACATTCCTCTGGGCATCAGGGCTGAGGTGGCGGCCATTTACGAACCTCCTCAGGTAGGTCTGTGGTCCTGGGTCTCCACGGGACCTTCTTTGCTGCGTGGGTGCCTACACAGGCTGTGCCCTTCTGCTTCAGCTTTTGCCCAGCCTGCCTGTCTGTTTATCTGTCTGTACGCACACGCATCCACGAGGTTTGTCTTCCGAATTGTTGGAGAGTGAGACCATGGCCCCTGACCATTTCAGTGTGTGTTTCCAAAGAATAAGGACACTCTCTTACATAACATCCGTCTACTTAAGTGAGTTGAACGTTGATGCAATATTTTTATCTAGTGTGCCATCTGCATTCCACCCCCAAAGTGTCACACAGTTGCTCTCGCTAGTTCTGCATCTCACCTGAGCAGGCCTGCGGTCAGCTGTCACGGGAATGATGGAATTAGGGAATCGCAGATTACTGGTCTTTCCCCGAGCCACACACAGCACTGAGGTTACTGCCAGACGGGGCTGGAAGCGGTGGGGGATGGTTTTGGTGGGAGGAGGAGCGTCCTCAGGTATGTCCCACGAGGGACCAGCAGTCACTTACTGTGTTCTAAAGTCACCCGGAAGGTCCTCTGTGTGTGACTAACCACCAGCTAGTCACAACTTTGTGCTAGTTGACTTTCTGATAGTTTCAGTATTTGGGGATTGGCTTTGTACGCTGCGAACACACTGGGTGGTGGTGGACGATATGCGTGCTGACGTGGGGAGAGTGCTTGTGCCTGCGGAGATGCAGCAGCCCAGGAGGCGGGCCGAGGGAGGACCAGAGGGATGGGGAGGACAGGTGATGCTGACGGCTGCCCTGCATGCCGGCTGCGCAGTGGTCACTGTGAAACTCCTCAGACTGCTGTGCATTTGAAAGTTTTTATAAAAAAAAGTTGGGAAAGAAAAAAAAAATGACACATTCCTAAAGTCAGATCTGTAGACAAGGTATTCCCCTACAGTTAGCCCCCTTGTAAACATTTCTGGTTTAGGCTCCTGAGGGTTGATTTTTCCGTGGACGGAGTAACGCACAGATGCCCACGCTGCCCCATCCTTCGTGTCTGTGGTCTCATGTACCACGCTCCCCTTTGTTCCGGCTGTATTGTGGAGAGGGTGCCACAGGCAGCCTACCTCTTAAATAAACCAGTGTCTGAAACTGCAGGGTCGTGGCTCGGCACACACGCCGGTGTGTCCCTGGTGTGCTTACAGATTTTGACATGTCCAGCGGTTCCTGAGAGCTGCAATGAAGTGCTTGTGACCGTTCACTTAAAGGGAGACACTAGGTGGCAGTAGACTCCCACCAGAGGGAGCCGGCTCCTGACCCAGGGCACGGGGTGCACGCTCAGTCATGGTTAGGGAGTCTCTTAGGAAGAGTCGGCAGTTCTGTTCAGAGTGTGCCTGAACAGGAACTCAGAACAGCACCTGCCGAGCCTCCAACTCGTTCGTGACGTGCACGTGCCGTGCAATGACACGAGGCCCTCAGACTTGTCCTGGGTCTGGGATTTGACCTCTGCTCTGGAGGTGTTAGTGGTCTCCAGGCGGTGGTACCAGCGACACCCCGTTCTGCTGTTTTGTCCACATTTGACTAATTCACCAGGATGGACCCAGTTAGGAAACTCGGACTGGGCTCACCTTCACTATCCCGGTTCTGCCCTGGGGCTACCGCTTGGCGGCTGCTTCTCCCCAGTGACCCGCAGCCCCGGATTCCGTGCGGATTAAAGGCGGTGGCGGGCCTGCATGGGAGCCCGCCGGAGCCTCAGCCACGCGCGCCGCCCGCCCGCCCGCAGGTTCCCAAGGGCACGTGCCTTTCTGTTTGCTGAGGGCAAGTGCGTCTACCACGTCTCACTCGTACCCCTGTGATGGCCTGGGGGGCTGAGCACTGCCCCTGCTTTCTGAGCGGAACTCGCCCTACAGTCACCTGTTGTGTGGCCTTTAGTGGAACTATGTGTCCAAGGGAGCGTTGACACGAACGCCTTTCCCCCACAGAGGGGCCTTAAAAACCCATGTAGAGAGCCTTCCTTCATCCTGAGCCCACACTGCCCACGGCCTGAAGACCACCTCTCTGTCTTCCCTCTGGGTCTTGATTCAAAGCGTGGTATGGTGGTCCATCTGCTTGCTGTGAGCTGCTGCCGCCGTCACTGTCACTTCTGGTGGGGGAGACCCGTGCTCCTGTGTGACGTCTGAGCCCACGGGGCGGGGTAGCCGTGCTGCTTTTCTGAGCCCCTTCCTCTGACGCCGCCTCTGCCTTTGACGCCCTGACAGATTGGTACACAGAACAGCTTGGAGCTGCTGGAGGACCCCAAAGCCGCGGTGGTGGATGAAGTCGCTGCCAAGCTGGGCCTGAGGAAGGTACTGGGGACGTCCACGTGGGCGGCTGGGGACGTCCAGGTCTGGGGCTGAGCCCTCAGCTATACAGGTTCAAGGGCAGGATGGCACGTTTGGAAGCCTCACCTGTGTTTACTGGGTGCCAGTAGCTTTTGTGTTTCTCCGGTTTAAAGTAAAATGAGAACGTCTCCCTCAGCATAAAGAAAACGGTCCCCGTGCAGGGCCGTGGCACTTAAACGCTGCCACCGTACCGAGTGGGCACTGCTCAGAGGGGGGAGGAAAGGAGCAGCAGGAGCAGGGCCCCTTCTGCCTACCCAGTTGGGGACCAGGACGCCCGGCCGTGTGTCCCACCGCGCTGCTGGGCACGTCCTCAGGTGTGTGCCCTTCCTTCCTGTACCTTTGCCGCCTCCAGCCAGGGCCCGTCCGCAGTGCTCATTTCCTGCCCACGCGCTGGGCGGCTCTGGGCTCCCTCTTCAGTGACTGCACCCCCTGTTCACAGTTCGGGCGTTGGAGCACAGGAGCCTTCCCAGTTTCGCTGGCAGTTCGAAGGCAGGGGAGGGTTTTCTCTTTGAATCTGTTGCTCCAGTTTATCTCACAATTTGGTAAAGTTCCCAGGGACTTCAAAGATAGGTTTTGACAAAAACACGTTGAACTGTGAATTTGAACACGGCTTCGAGTTCACTGTTAGCGGCTGTGTGGGTTTCATCCTCCCTAATCAGTTTAGACAGTGAAAAGGAAGTGCCCAGTGGGTATAGCTCTTACCTGTGTGTGTCATAAACGCCTAGTCGTGGTCCTCGTGACAGTGATAGGGACACTGGCTCCTCATCCCTTATCCCCCTCAGGTTGGTTTGGGGTTGGCCTTGGTGACTGCTTACACACATTGGTCATTTGTCCCTCACGTCTTGTATTCATCGCCATTCGCCTCGTGTTTTTGTCCATTTGGGCACATAAAGTCTCCACATATGTGTGCCCCCATCCGCAGGGATGGGTTTGACGAGTGCTGTGTCAGGTGGTGCTGGAGTTCTCGTGGGATGGAAGTGGGGGTGTGTTCCTAAACCTCCCAGCTGGGAGGCTCACGGGTATGGAAAGGCCAGGAGCGCAGAGCACATAGACAGACAGGCACTGTCCTAGCAGCAAGGCACACCGGGGTGGCTAGATCTGCCCCGAGCTTGGGGACCGGCAGGGGTTGTCCAGGTGTACCCTAGGTGCTTCCCCTGGGTGAAGTCTCTGGGGAGCCCGTTTTCTCCTCTCATAGACAAAGCCCCCGTGTGTGCATGCTCATTGTCCGTCTTCCTCTGCAGTGCACGTGCCCTTGTCACCGGCATTCTTTGCTGACCCTCGGGCCCCTGCCCCTAGCACGGTACTGTGTGTGGATGTCTGAGGAGTCTGCCTGTTTGCCTCCCTCTTCACCTGGCAGCACCCTGAGCAGTGTGGAAGCTCTGCTGTGGCCTGATGGCTCAGCTGAGGGACCCACTCGCTTGGAAAGAAAGAGCGGGCAGCTCCCAGGAGGCTCGCAGTGAGCACAGAGCGCTGAAGCTCTCTGGGCAGAAGCCACAGGACATTTGGCATCTGTTCAGGCAGGGGCTCAGCAGGCCCTTTTCTTTGTTGTGCAGGTTGGCTGGATATTTACAGACCTTGTCTCGGAAGACACCCGGAAGGGCACAGTCCGATACAGTCGGAATAAGGTGAGGTGGGCGGGGGTCCTTGCGTGCCTGCCGTTGGGTTACCAGCCAGCTGTCGGCGGGCTCTGCACAGCTCACTCTGGCTTTTAGACAGGATTCTTTTCAACAGTGTTCCCAGTAAAGGGCGGCTGGGTCGTGCTTTCTGCCTTGTGGAGCCAAGCCCGCCTGGCCTTTACAAACCAGTGCTTTTTGGAGGTCGCCCATGGGTGGGTTGCCTAGTGCTCTGGCCTTCATAGGTCTGCGTGGTTTACATGCGGGCTCGTCATGGCCAGGGACTGCAGGTGTTTGTTCCCCTGTGGTTCCTGGCACGTTCAGTGTCGTTCCTGACGCCTTCCAGAGAGGGCACAGAAGTGTACTTTGACACGATGCTGTAAAATGTGTCCGTGGTTCTTTTTGCGTAGGACACCTACTTCCTGAGTGCAGAAGAATGTATCACTGCGGGAGACTTCCAGAACAAGCACCCCAACATATGTCGGCTCTCTCCAGACGGACACTTTGGGTCCAAGTTTGTTACTGCAGTGGCTACAGGTATGAACGGGGACGCTCGTGTTGCAAGTATTCCTACTTGTTAGTATGTTTGTTCCTCTTCCAGTAGCTTTTCGTCCTTAACCTAGTTACAGTAGGTGTGCTCAGTGGGCCTTTAAAATTATGGGTTCCTCTTTTTGGTTTGTGGTAAAAATCCTGAATGTAGCAGCATCACTCACAAAACTACTGGAGTTGGGGCTGTGGGGCCGCTCTCCTTGAGACCACGCGACCTTTGCCCCTTGCCAGTGGCCAGAGGTGACTGCAGCTGTCCGGGCGAAGAGGGGTTACTAACGCCATTACTTGTTTATTTGGGACTTGATGAATGGGAGTGCCATTTTAAGGAGCCATCTCCACGAAGCTCGTTACAGTAGGAAGTGACGTGCATGTGTGTGATGCTACGTATGTTGTTAATATATTGCTTAATGGACACCATAAACACATACTAGCAAACACATCATATAATAGTGAGAGATTATGGTCTGTAAAAAAGTGCCACCAAATCTTTTACAATGTAATTTGAAACTTGGAGCGCCAGTTCATAAAATCATAATCTGTTTGGTCCGCCTGTTAAAGTACACACACTGAGACCCCCTGAGGCCTGGTCTGTACCCTCACAGGGACAGTCACTCAGTTCGTTCTCGGGGACCATCCTTCCCCTAGTTCTGTGGACAGAAGCACCCCCCCCTCCCCCCTTGTCAGTAACCCCCGCTGGCCGGTAACACTGCCACAGGAGCTGTGAGGGAGAGCAGCTGTCCACCGCCCGAGCGTTCAGGACCCGTTGGGTTAGGACCCGTTCGACGACGTCTCCTTTTGGAATGAGCATGCTTTTGTGGGGCCAGGGCAGCGGCAGCATCTCTCATGCACTTGTGTGCATTAGTTGAGTCAGATTTCTGTTGTCCTAAGTTGTTGATAGGTCAAGTGCTTAAGGGACTGGGTGGGGTTTTGACGCAGAGGGAGGGAGGGAGGGGGTCCTGCTGCAGCGTGGAGTCCTTGGTGAGGGTGGAGCGTGCGGGGCCTGTCAGTGAGGGAGAGGCTGGATGCCAGGGGAGGTCTAGAGAACAGGTACCTCTCACCTAAGATGCAGTTCATGGTCACCTCGTCTCCAGGAGTGTGCAGGGGACAGGCAAGGTCCTGCACCATGTGGAGCAATTGTTTGTTGTGTGGGGCTCTTCTGAACTTGGCAGGACGTCTGCCATTTTTTACTGCAGCCATTAAACCTTCCCTCCACCTTTGAGCACACGGACACAATTTCTATTCCCTGGTCAGTAACTTAGTTCTGTTTTTGTCTCAGAAACTAAAATAGAGATATTGAGGGTTTTTAAATTTTCCAAAGCCGTAAAAAACTGGTGGTTAGCGTTGTCTGAGTGTGTTGGGTTCTGGAAGCTCATGTCTGTGGGGGTGGGGGCTGGCCGTGTGCACGGCCTTGTCTCACCTCTCCACAGGCGCAGGACCCACCTTTCACACCGTAGTTCTGGTCTCTGCCGGGGTCCTGCTCGGGTTAACCTGACCAGGTCTTCCCACTGAGCAGCTTTGTGCACTTACCCTTGTCCTTAACTGGATGTCATTGGCTGTGCTTATGGAGTGGGGATTGAGAGGGATGCAGGAGTGCACAGTGTGGAGGGCAGTGTGGTGACAGCAGCCAACTGGGCTGGGCCCACACTGCCCAGGGCTCTGGTGGTGCCCACAGCTCCTGTATGTGGGGGCTGGGCGGGTTTCTCTAATGTGGACACCTGTGCACACAACACAAATACCAGCGCTGTCTCCACTGCAGACGGCCTCTGTCTTGCTCTCCTCCCTGCAGCCCCCCACACCACTCCTGCCTCCAGGGTAGCCCACGTCGTCCCCCCGCTCACTCACTTGGAGGCCTGCCGGCCTCGATGGAAACCTGGCATCTGAGTGCTGGGTGACACTCTGTAGCGTGCTTGTGCGCACCCCGGAGGACAGCCCCAGTCCTGTCTCCCAGCTCCGTGAGCCTGTGTGCCCTGCGTGCAGGACCTCCTGCTGAAGCCTCCTGTAAAGCTGCCATCCATCGTTCTGGGATTCTTACCCACAGCAGACTCCTAAGAGCCTGTGGCCCTGTTGGTCCGAGGGAAGTGTGGCAGACGCTGACTTGCCCCGAGTATCCTCGGGCGGAGTCTCACCACAGGCCTTTTTTGCAGGTGGCCCCGACAACCAGGTCCACTTTGAAGGGTACCAGGTATCCAATCAGTGCATGGCGCTGGTGCGCGACGAGTGTCTGCTGCCGTGCAAGGACGCCCCTGAGCTCGGCTACGCCAAAGAGTCCAGCAGTGAGCAGTATGTCCCCGATGTGTTTTATAAGGTAAAGATGCAGCGGTGCGGACCCTGCCCTGCCGGGGCCTGGCTGGTTCTGGAGCCTTCTGGCTTGGAGGCCGTTGGTCAGCCATGCTTGTTGAAATTCCAGCTTGCGGACAGAGGTATTCCACAGTCCTTTGGGGCATGTTACCCACTACTCAGGCTTCTGTGGTGGTGGGGCCTGAATCCCGCAGTGGAAACCACATGCGCTGGCTTTGCGATCTGTACCACCAGGCCCAGCCACGGCGACACAAGACACTTTCAGCTTCTAAACCTGGGAGGGCAGTGTGGCAGAGCCCCAGTCTGGGCTGAGGGGTGGAGCAGTGTGGTTAGTAACTGCTCTCTCCTGAGGGCTCTGGAAGTTTTAGCTAACAGTTGAGACAAACAGTTGTCCATGCTTAAGTCTTTGTTTCTTGTGAAAGGTATACAGACTGGTTTATTGAACATGTAGGTATCCTGGTCCTCCCTGGCAGGACCAGAGACACGGATGGTCTCACTCTCAGCCTGGCACTTGCCCCTGGTCATAATCGAGGCACCTGCCTGGCCCACGTCCAGGCAGACTCAGGCCCCCGGGCACCATCTGAGCCTGGAGAACACCTTAATCTTACAGCACAGGGCAGCTTCTGTCTGTCTGGAAAGCATCTGTCTTCATTTTGGAAGGCTCTCTTCTAGGTCCACAGGTTTGCCCCACTCTCGCCTGACTCTGTTTCCAGCAGGAAGCCTGTTGTCACCCACGTGTCCCTCTGTTCACGCATAATGGGGCCTTTCCCATTGGCTGACCGGCCCTCTGAGCATGGGGTTTTAGCCTTCGAGCACGAGTGCCTGGTGGTTCCCTTCACGCGTCCCGTGTGTGGACTTTGTTGAGATTCCTCGTCTGTAGGCCAATGGTGGTGTTGGCCGTGGTGTTCATTTCCTGTTGGTGCCATCCACATGGCTGTGAGCCGGGTGGCTATAAAGCGACACCCGTGTCTACTCACGTGCCGGGCTCCGGAGTCGGCAGAG